>PVIJ01020990.1:0-19602 GCA_004024925.1 Scalopus aquaticus | reverse complement strand
AAAATAAAATAAAATAAAAAGTTTTGGGGAATGAGGCCTATAGAAATAAAATGTTATTTATTTATTTAGTTGACAAATAGCAGATTATGCAGAATTACTTCTCTTAACCTCATTGGTGAAACAATTAGGGTATTTAGCACTGAAATTGTTATAATCTAGAAATCTCTGTAGAAAATCATCAGTGAATAGGCAATACTCTGTTGAAAATTTTTCTAACACTTCATGGCACAAAATTTATACCCACATTATTGATCTGCTGTTAAGTCCATGTTGTTCTGTGTACTTTCCTCACAAGAAAGTAATTAAACTCATAAAATTACTACTAAATCAATTCAAGATGTTTATTGAATATTTTCTCTTGCACAGGCATTTAGTGTACCTGGCAATGTGATTGATACACAAACAGATAGTGTTTCTTTCCTCAAGCTTATAATTTGCAAACAGAGATTTATGTAAGTAACTGTAGAAGCCAAAAATACATTTATTTTTGTCATCAGAGGGATAACAACATGGTCTGGAAGTAGGGAGTAATCTAGCTGTAAATACTGGAGATTGGTTTTATGGAGAGAGAGTTCTGAGCTGCCTATAAATGACAAACATTCAGTAGGAAGAGGAGTCAGGAAAGGGCATTCTAGATAGAAGGAATGGATTGAATCAAAGACACAGATGTGTAAAAAAGAATGAAATGTTGGAGATGAAAATGCTTTGATCCAGTTGCAGGATAAACTTTATGGTGGGTGGGAGAAGAGATTGAAAAGGTAGGCTTGACCTACATTTTGAAAACTTCCAATGGAATGCTGTGGAGCTTGAATTGTTCTTATCTTTTTCCTGCCTATAAACTAGTGAATGACATGTCAGTTTAGAGTGTGAAGTTTTTATAAGGAAGAGTAATTTGGTCAGATTTTATTTCTACTTTATTCTATATGGAAAAAGGACATTATCTTATGATATTATCTTCACTTATAATACAAACTCAATTATAATTATTTGATTTTATTTCCATTAGATAATGATCTATTTAGTTCCTCTGAAGACATTGTTGTTGCTCCAATCACCCATGTATCCGTCACGCTAGATGGGATTCCTGAAGTGGTGGAAACTCAGCAGGTTCAAGAGACATATGCACATTCTCCAGGAGCCTCTTCACCAGAACAGCCTAAGAGAAAGAAAGGTGGGTGGTTAGTTTGTTTAGGGCTAACAATCAAGTCTTATGTGGAATAGAATATAATTTTAACTCAAGGATATTTCTATACCAATATATATTAAACATATATGTAAGTAAGAAACTGAAGGTTTCAAACCTCAGTTTAAGAAACCTCAATTAAGAAGCATTTCTTCATATTAGATTCATTTTTAAAAATTAGATTGTATACACTTAAAAGTTTTGATCTATTTCACAGAAGAAAGATTTTCCAACTTTTTAAAGGCTCAGCCTCTTACCTAAGGTAAGAGTGAGCTTAGGGATAAGGGCAGATCAGACTTTTCCCACAGGTCATAGTTTGAAAACCACCAGCATGGATTCCTGTTGGAAAAAAACATTGATTTGGAAATCAGCAAGTTATTAAAGAGGAAAATGTTAGAATGTGTTAAAAGGGAATTTTTGACTTTTTGCAAATTTTAGTACTGTATTTGCATTCTATAATCTAACACTCTTCATTTCATAGTCTTGGGATTCGACTCCCAGTTATTTAATATTTTGAGTTTTTGTATTGGTTAAGGCCATCACTAACCACCCAGTGACATGAGTCCATGTAAAAGTCAGGGAAATTCCAAGAGCCAAAAATGAGCTGACATTACAGTAGCCTGGGAGGGCCGAGAAGTATATGTCCATTCTTGATATCCAAGGGGCTTGGGTTTTATTGCCCATGTACAGGCAGATGTTTAAGTCTCACTCCAATGCAAAATAGGATATTGGACAGATACATCACCTTATAGTTGGGAGCCTTTCAAGGTTACACCTTCGAGGAAAAACGGTCCACCCATTCACGCTGGCAGATATCAAGGAGGCTTGTTTTTCTCATCTGAGATTTGTGAGTGGAAAAATTCTTCCTTTGAGAATTCATAATACTGGGCTTGCCTTATCTTAGGTTTGCAATTAGATTTTAAACTATAACTGACTTTAGGAATTTCTGGTCAAATAACACTGGTCAACAAATTTTTACAAAAGTCAAGTTACTGAAATAAAATTAGTCATTTCCTATCAATTTGTATGTGCTCAACACGGATATGACAGTCAAATTCTAATTTTGGCTCCAGTTTTTTTTTGTAATCTGCAATAAATGGATGTTTACATCACGAGATGCATGCCAGTAGTAATAGGCCTATGGTTGATACCTATAAAAAATCAAGTCATAGACCACTTCTTAGATTTCTTCGCTTGTCTCTTGTACAGCTGTTCAGGAGCATCTCTGGGGAGTGTCCAGCAGTAGTCAGCCAGCATTGTAGTGGAACATTTTCCCTGGTCTCTTGTTCCATTGAGGAGATATCTTGATGAAAACGTTCGCCATGTTCATCACTAACCAACCACAGTTTTCAGGGAAGAAATCCAGATGGGAATGAAGGAAGTGGATCTTTAGAGACATATTGCAGCCAGGTTTCTGATACTGCATCAGCTTGTCTTCTAGTTCCTTGTTTTCTGCCTTAACATTCCCAAGAAAGTTTGTAGACACTAGGCGAAAAGCATTCCATGCTTGTTTTGCATCACCCTGCAGCAAGTGGTTGAACCGGTTATCTTTGAAGAGCTCTCGAATTTGAGAACCCACAAGATCTCCCTCTTTAATCTTTGCTTTGCTGAGTCAAGGAAATTTTTATGCAGGTATCAGAAAGCTGGCGAGGTCCGGTCCATGGCTTTCACGAAATTCTTCATCAAACCTAGTTCGATGTGATGGGGTGGTAGCAGGATTTTGTGAGCCTCGACCAGAGCTGGGTGCTGGATATTATTCTCTCCAACCGCTACATTTTGTCTGTGAGACCATTCCTTCCACAAGTAGTGCAGCTCACTTGCTCGGCTATCCCACTCACAAAAGAAACACATGTATTTGTATATCCCTGCTGCAGTCCCATTCAAAGGGCAACTAGCTTCAAATCACCACAGATGTGCCAGCTGTACTTGTTATACTCAATGGAATTCAGTAGTTGCTTTAAGTTATCATATGTCTCTTTCATATGGACAGCATGCGCTACTGGAATAGATGGAAGACAGTTTCCATTGTGTAAAAGCACAGCCTTAAGACTCACTTTTGAAGAGTCTAGAAATAGTCTCCATTCTTGTGGGTCATGAGTGATTTCTAAGGCATTCATGAGGCCCTCGATATCGGAACAGAATACCAGAGTACTTTCCTTTCTGAAGAAAGGCTCCAGTTGCTGGTGGCACTTTTGATAGACAGTAATTGTGACATCTTTTTCTAGAAGGTTCCAATGTTGGAGTCTTGATCGTAGCAATCCTGCCTTGTTCTTGGATAAGTCCAAATCACGAACCAGGTCATTTAGTTCTTCCTGTGTTAGTCTGTGTGGGGTTGATGATGCATCACAGTGAAAATCTGGATCACTGCATGCTGATGGAACAGGAGAAGAACAGGTCGGCTCACCCTTGTCCTCATCAGATGAATCAAAAGAATATTCTCCTGGAGGTTCTGGAATATGAAGTCCCTCACCATGTGGAACTGGTCTCAAGGCAGATGGAGTGTTTGGGTAGACTATTCTCGACTTCTTTTGCTTCGTTATTCCACCAGAAAGAGGAGGAACCAAGCAGAAGTAACAGTCTTTTATGTGGTTGCTTGGCTCGCTCCACACCATGGGGACTGCAAGCAGCATTGATGGTATTTTGCCATTGAACCACTGTGAAAGCTGTGTTGTACATGTAGCACAGCATATTTGTGGGGCCCAAGGCTTGTCTTGGTCACCAACCTTGCATCCGAAGTAAAGATGACAAGTGTTCTTCACTTAAGAAGTGATCCTTTTCTTCTGGTTAGCAAATGTCACTTCCCCACAAATAGAGCAGAAATTGTCCACGCTATTAACACACTTTCGAGGCATTACTGTTCTGTATTGTGCCTAAATGGATAAAATAATAACAGTTCTATGGAACGGTAGCTTAAACTGTCTCGCACAAAGTCTGAAGTATTTTCAATGCTCAACCTTTCCAACAGGGCTTTATATAGTGTACTGCTGACATCAGCTTACTTCAGCAGCCTTCTGGCAGTAGTATTGCATTGCATCAGAAAATGATGCAGTCAACTCTGGATGATGTGTGCATGATGGTATTATGCAAAGCGGTGCAATATTACATCATTCTAGGCTGATTTAGGATGTTGCTGCAGTCTTACTGGATAAATTTACATGGTGAAACATGTAAAATGAATTGTATGAAATATCTTCATAAAAAGAGCTAATAAAAATTTTCAGGATTATATTCATGTTCAGCACACCAAGATGCTACAGATTAGGGCCTTTTTAAGTCAGTAACAATCTCAATGTTGATCAGTGTAATTAACATAAAAGTGATGCTAGGTTGGCAGTAATTTTGGGGTACCAGACAGAAGTTCTTGTAAAATTTCTCTTGTCCTAAACTTTATTAACCCAAAATTCACCCTTATAATCTAGAGCGAAAGTCAACCTCAAGAATGTTGGGGTGAGAGGTACTAACTAAAGAATCCATTTATGTCCAATCTTCACTGTTTCTCATATACAGCCAATGTGATCATCTTGACCTAAATCACAGCACATTGCCACTGACTTGTAATTCTAGTTACGTGGCAAAACAGACCACAAACAATGCTTTAGAATATTGGTTGACCCAGACTGAAGGTGCACATAATACAGTATAATAGTGTTAAAGTAGACTTGTTTAGACATTGAATGAGGCTTAACCATAAAATGTTTGCTATGAGTTGAAATAAATAGAGGAAAATGATATGTTTAAAAACACAAAGAAAAATAAAAATGGAGTATGTGGCTCACAGAAATTTTGCCTCCTTTATTTTCTGTATATCCAGAATTTGGAGACTTTTTCATTATTTGAAAACTAACTCTATAAGCAGAGATATATTTAGAAGACAGAAAAGTTAAAATTCTACTTTTTCACTAATATAACCAAACAGGTAAACAAATCTATATGGCTTAATTTTTGAGTAAAATCTTTTATCAGCATCAGGAATATTTCCCCCAGTTTTTTTTTTTTTAAGATTTATTTATGCATACAAGCTGGGGTACAGGCCAGAGGTGTGGGGTGGCGAGAGGGTTCACCAGAGACAGAGTGGGGAGCAGAACAGACAGATTGACAGAAATACACTGCTGAGGGGAGCAGCGGGCGAGGCAGGAGAGGTCTGCTGCGCCATATGGGAATCTCCCTGGCTGGGCGTCAAACTCTTGTCGCTGCTGCCGAGAGCTCCACAGCGCAGCACTTAACCGCTGCACCACCAGGGAGGCCCTATTTCCCCAAATTTTAAGAAAACACTATCAGTATTGTCATCTTAAAGAATAGGTATAATATTTTAAGCTTATTTTCATTTTTACAAATAAGCCAAAATACCATTTCCTACATAAATGTGGTTGTGATCTCACATCCATTAATGTTAAATTTTTTCTGAAGTTAATTTCCTTTTAGTATTTAGCATTTTAGGAGACCAAAATATGTGATCCATGTGTAAAGTATTTGACATGAAATTTAGGAAAAAAGCATTTATAAACAGTTAAATTGTTCAATCTATTTCACTTTTGAGGGCAACTATTTATGTAGAAATATTTTGATTTCAGGAAGAAAAACTAAACCACCACGACCAGATTCCCCAGCCACTACCCCAAATATATCTGTGAAGAAGAAAAACAAAGATGGGAAGGGTAAGCAGTACTGTAATTTTTCTCCATTACTTAAAAGTCAAATGACATTTAAATTGCTTTAAAATCTGCATACTGTAAGTAGAAACCATCAACTTTCTTGACATGTAATGGATCTTTATTACTGCCACGTGCTTGTAAGATACTTTCTATAAAGAGACTGGTAATGATATCACCCATGAAGTCCATTTAAGAGATTTTCACTTACCTGTCAAAATAATCCATTCTTTTGTTAATAGTGAGTGTCTTGGAAGAGTTCAGGCAGGTTAAGTTTTTAGCAAAGACACCTGTTAATTGCCTTGGAGTTCTAGTGTTTTGATAACTGCTGCCCAAATTTGAAGAAAATTGTTATGACTGATCTACTGACTCTAATATAAAGAGACGGCTATTAACAGGTTCTGTACAAATCTTGTTCACTGTTTCTTCTAGATAATGGTTCTTAAATAGATAGAAAGATTGTCTCAAAATACTTTCTGCCTAAGTCATCACAAATCTAATTGGCAAGATTACTTATGCTTGAACGTAAGTAACATATGCTTGAACAATAAGATTATTTAGAACTAATAAAATGATCTATATTAGTCCCTAAAAATTATGACCATTATATAACCTGAATTGTGTAAATTTTTATATAGGTGGAACTTGTAAGACTTTTATTTGTGCTTTATTGTGCTCCTTCAAAGAAATTTCAGTCTCTTAAAAATAAATTGCTTTTGTTTTAGGAAACACAATTTATCTTTGGGAGTTTTTACTAGCACTACTTCAGGACAAAGCAACTTGTCCTAAATATATCAAATGGACCCAAAGAGAAAAAGGCATTTTTAAGCTGGTCGATTCTAAAGCAGTATCCAGGTTGTGGGGGAAGCACAAAAACAAACCTGATATGAATTATGAGACCATGGGAAGAGCTCTCAGGTATGTGAAGTTTTTGTAGTTTATTGGTAAGAATACATTTCCCTAAACACTAAAAAATAGTTAATTACTAAAAATTTAAGGAGTTAAATTATTTGGTGAATTTTATTTACTGAAATGCTAAAACTACACTATACAGAAATCACTAATCAAAATCTTGTTCTAACCTGAGAAAATGTTTTCCTTTCTCAAAAAATCTTAATGCAAACAAAAGTGATCAGAGCAACTAAACTATCATCAGGAATTGTAAATTCACCAGAGAGCTCATATGTTTTGAGTTATTAAACTTACATTCAGCGCAAAATACACATAGTCATAGTGCAGGTACTCAATAAAAGGGTGAATTTTTAAACCGTAATCTCAAGCATATGTGTAATATATTATGGTAGAATAATTTTGATTATATTAGACATTGTAAAAATTTTGCACTAGGTTATCTTTGTGCTCTTAAAACTCACTGTTAGTTTTTCTGTGATCATACTTGTTCTTCAGGATATGCATGTATTTGAGATTAGAATTATCAGTGATCTGATAACATGATAATTAGGTGTTTTTTAAACTCATATTTTGGTGTTTGGATTAATTCAAGTCATAAACAAAATTTACGTCACTTATATTTTTACCTTAAATTTTTTCCTCAAATCTTACTAAGTTGCCAGTTGCTTACACAATTATATATAAATTTTGCAATAAAACTGAATCAAAGTTACAGAATTAAATTCAAACTGGTAGGAAATTATAGAAAGGTATGGAGAAGTTAATTTCTAGCAACCTAGCAGGAAGTTAGAGGAAGGGGGAAAAATGAAGGGCCCAAATAATCCGTATACTTTATCCCTAGTTAGAACTGTTTTTTTTTTAAAGATTTATTTATTTATACATACAAGGTGGGGTACAGGCCAGAGGCGTGGGGCGCCGAGAGGGCTCACCAGAGACAGAGTGGGGAGCAGAACAGGCAGATCAGAAACACACTGCTGAGGGGAGCAGCGGGCGAGGCAGGAGAGGTCTGCTGTGCCATGTGGGAATCTCCCTGGCTGGGTGTCGAACTCGTCGCCAGCGACAGCTCCACAGCACAGCGCTCAACCGCTGCGCCACCAGGGAGGCCCTAGAACTGGTTTTAAATTGAGTTAGTGATAAGGTCCTTTCTCTGTCTGGTGAATAAATGTGTTTTACATATTTATTTAGAAAATACTTTTTAAAGTAATACTATCTTATATAAAATACTGCCCTTCATTTAAAAAATTCATTTCTTAACTTGTTTCAACTTTAAACTTTAGTTTATAATTAGAAAATTTTTATTTTGTTGAATATTATTTTATATTTAACAGAATAAGATGTTTGAATTGTCTGTTTTGAATAGGTACTATTACCAAAGGGGTATTCTGGCAAAAGTAGAAGGTCAGCGCTTGGTGTATCAGTTTAAGGAAATGCCAAAAGATCTTATTTATATTGATGATGAGGATCCAAGTTCCAGCATAGAGTCTTCAGAGCCATCACTGTCTTCAACAACCACTTCTAGTAGGAACCAAGCAAGTCGATCACGAGTTTCTTCAAGTCCAGGGATAAAAGCAGGTGCCACTACAGTTCTAAAACCAGGGAATTCTAAAACTACAAAATCCAAAGATCCTGTGGAAGTTGCACAGCCATCAGAGGTTCTGAGGACAATGCAGTCCACACAGTCTCCATATCCTACCCAGCTCTTCCGGACTATTCATGTGGTACAACCAGTACAAGCTGTCCCAGAAGAAGCAGCCATAACCAATAGCATGCAGGACGAAACAATAAATTCTTCTGTTCAAAGCATTAGGTGAGAAAATTAAAGTTACTAATGTGTATCACTATGTGATATTTCTGACCAGTCCCATTTATTTGTTATGTGAGTCAAGATTTAGAAGTAAACATAAAAATTAGACGGATTTCAAGATAGAACTCTTGTTCAGCACATTGTTTCTGCAGCAATATATGTCAACTCTGTGATGATAGCAGTGATCTCTTATTTTTAAGCTTGGACATGACTTGATGTTACTTTATCATTTTAAGTGTAGTCCAAAAATTTTTTGTTTAACTGGATTGATCTATACAAGAAGGGATACATATCTAAGAAAATTCAAAGAGTAGTTTAAGATCTTTTCAAACCACATCAGAAGCCTTAAAAAAAATCATTATATGGACATATCATCATCTTTCAGAGTGTATTGAGTTCCAAGAAATAACTGCAATTTCTGGGAAGATACTGTCACAGAACAGTTGTGAAGTTTAAACTGGTATGGAAGCCAAGAATTTAAGTTCCTTTTTCTAAGGTTTTTAGAGTTGCAGAAGTTGGAAGAATAGTTTTTTTATTTAATCAAATAAAATTTGCCTGATAGTCTCAGGAAAGATACAAAACAACTCTTTGACCAAGATTCTGTCTCATAGCTTGATCTTTTGCAGAAATTTGGGACTGGTCTTGCTGTTTTAGAATAGGGTAAGGAAGGAAAGCAGAACATTATATGGATGTTTGCAGTATACTGATTTTTTGCTTCTACTGTCATGAACTTTCAGAACATGAATTAAAATATAGGAGCTCTTCCAAATCCAATAGAAATGACTCTAATTGTTTTCTTTAGCCAACTTCAATCTTATATTTGTATATTCCAGAATATAAATGCTGGATTTGTGTTCCACTGATTTTGAAGTAAGTAAACATTACTTAGAATTAAGACAGTGTTAGACAATTCAGTCTTCTTTGTATGACCCATTTAAATGTTCAACAGTGTGAAATGTAATTTTCCTAAATCTTTCATTGACTTGTAAGGAGTATACAGATTAACAGTTTTTCTATTTTATTTAGACAGGGATGACATATATATATAAAATATACAGATGATTTTTTTCTATATTTATTTTCTTACATCATGGGTCATCTTTCTATAGTTATTGTTCCCCCTTAGGCATGATCCTCCCACCAATAATCTACCTGTATACCACTGTGTGCCCCCCACCCCATTCACTCCCTCTGATCTCCTACTGCTCTAATTCCCAGGTGCGACTGTGAGGCAGGCAGGAAGGCAGAGTCATGCAAGAACCTCTTATAGGACAGGTGTGTGGAGTGGTTCTCTGGACTCCTTGATTTTGGACCTTCCTGTGGTGCAGGAGAATGCCCTGTTTTGTTCAGGCCAGTGTGGTCTCTGGCTTCCGAGCCTCCTCATCACACTGGTTGTACCATCCATTCCAGTGACTGTCATATGATGCTGCTTCTGAGTCTTATTTATAATTCTGGCGTTGAGAACTCTGCTCCCCTCCAATGTCAGTGGAGAAGTTTCCCGGTGGGGACAGACTCCACTAGTTGGTTGGTCCAGCTCCTCTCATCTCCTTTCATGGTTTCCAGTCCTGTAGGGCAATATATTTTTAATTGTTATTATAGGAGTAGTTACTTAGTTTTCTCTCTATTTTCTTTTTGACTTTTATTTTCCTCTACTGGTTACATGTGACTAAATATCTAATTAGACGTGATTCCTTCCATTGGTTTATAGGTTTTATCATCTTATCCTTGTATTTGTGTTGATAGGAAACATACAAAGATCATAGCTAATCACTGATACCCACTCCCTAGAGATTCAGTGGTATTTTTCAGCATGTCTAATCAGTTTCCTTTTTATATCTTGAGAATAAAACAATATAAACCGAACACACACACACACACACACCTCTGAAAGATAGTAAATTGATGAAATTGTGTGTGATACTATATTGGGTACTTTATTATACTCTAAATGTCAATTTCTGAATAGGTCACAGTGCCAGATATTAAAACATTATAATTATAATCCCTTGTGATTCTCAAATGTATGTAGTAATGATTAAACACATAGGCTGTGCTGTCAGATGACCTCTTACCTGGTCACCTTACACAAGCTGTTCAACCTCTGTGTATCTTTTTCATCTGTGATTTGGGAATACTACAGTTTGAAGAGTGGCAGAGCTATACATTTATAGACACAATATGTATGCTTACTATATGTCTAATATTATTCTATCTATATGTCCATGGTATATGAACTCTAGCCATGGGAAAACCTTTGAATTTTTTTTATTTAAAAGATGGTATCTGGCTTTAGGATCAGGTACCATACCCAGGCTCAGATTTCTCCCAAGATAGCCTGCTTCAGGTGGGCAGGGGAGAAAGGAGTGGTATATTTTGGAAAAACTCCCTGGCTTCCAAGGTTGTTCTAATTCCTTTTAAATTATCCCTACCTGCCCGGTAATAATGAGCACATTTGGCCTTTAATTCCTAGCCATACACATTTCACATATTAAATCTTCATTACCTGACTCATTGTCACTGTCTTCTAGCTCTGTCCTTCAAAAGAGCATCTAATATCCTGCTGTTGACTGATCCTTACTGTGTGGCTTGGGTAGCAGTCTGATCCTGGGAATGGGAAGCCTCCCTGAGTGGGTAGGCACTAGTCATCCTTTTTTCTTCCTAGTTCCTTTAAAAGTCTCCTTAGTTGATGAATCTTTTTTTCATATTTCCTTCTAGTCCATTTGTTTTCTCCTCCAGAATTTCATTTCTCACATTTGTGACAGACCACTTTACTGTAACTTACTAAAATTTACCTGTACTAATTTACTGACAATAATTATCATTTGGTTTATAGGGAACTGATGTAGCTGTTATTCATTAGAAGTAGCATTAATCTTCTGTAAAGTAGAATTCAGAGGGAACACAAGTGAGATCCAGATGCTCATTTTTTTTCAGATGCATTTGTTTTATATTAACAATGGTCATAAACTACAAACCCCACATCTGTGAACTTTAAAATTAGATTGACTTATATCATTTGTGTACCTCTTTCTTCAGTAAATGAGATTAGCAGCCTTACATAAGCTGGATTTTATGATTGTAGTTTTATTTTTTTTTAAGATTTATTTATTTATTTATGCATACAAGCTGGGGTATAGGCCATAGGCATGGGGCGGCGAGAAGGTTCACCAGAGACAGAGTGGGGAGCAGAACAGGCAGATCAATGGAAATACACCGCTGAGGGGAGCAGCGGGCGAGGCAGGAGAGGTCTGCCACACCATGTGGGAATCTCCCTGGCTGGTTGTCAAATTCACATCGCCACTGCCGACAGTGCCACAGTGCAGCACTTAACCGCTGCACCACCAGGGAGGCCCAGATTGTAGTTTTATGACTAAAATTTGTGGAAATTAAACTGAGAAAAATGCTAAAAAAATGCTTCCATATATTTTTGCCAAAGCTTGGTTTTGTTTTGTGTGATGTCAGCCTCTAGAACCCTCAAAAATTAATTATATGCCTTGTTTATGTATTATATCAACTGTAAACTATTAAAATTCTTGTAATAATCCTGTCACAGGTTTAAGACTGAGGTGACTTTTTAGTTGAGGATTTTTCCTTTCTTTCTATAAAAAACATGTTAAAAGCAATTATAATCATGAGTTTTGGTAATTATAGATGAACATGTTGATGGCCTTATCCCTCAAATAAAATGATTGTGAATCAAATACATTTATCTTAAAATTATATCCTCCACCTCCAATAAAATTGCGCCCCCATTTGTGTTAATGTGGCCCTTTGTAAACTTTTTTCCCCACCAGATGGTATCAAGTTAATCATCTGGGAGTTCTGTGTTAGCCATTTCTTCCTGTACATTATTGTTCAATACAAGTTCTAACACAGTATTTATGTTGTGTTGAAAATACGGGAAGTCACATTTAAACTGTGTAACTCATGTTGTCAGCATGACTTGTTGAATGCTAAAGTTTTAAGTGATGTAAAACATACTAATTTTCTCACTTTTATTTTTGGAATCTCATTAGGACTATACAAGCTCCAGCCCAAGTTCCAGTGGTTGTGTCTCCTGGGAATCAGCAGTTGCATACAGTAACACTCCAGACAGTGCCAATCACAACAGTTATAGCCAGCACAGATCCATCATCAGGTGCTGGATCTCAGAAATTTATTTTACAAGCCATTCCATCATCATCACAGCCCATGACAGTACTGAAAGAAAATGTCATGCTCCAGTCCCAGAAGCCGGGCTCTCCTCCTTCTATTGTCTTTAGTCCTGCCCATGTACAGCAGGTTCTTACTAGCAATGTGCAGTCCATCTGCAATGGAACCGTTAGTGTAGCCTCATCTCCATCCTTCAATGCTACTACACCTGTAGTGACCTTTTCTCCTCGCAGCTCACAACTTGTTACTCACCCACCTGGCACTGTAATCACTTCAGTTATCAAAACTCAAGAAACAAAAACTCTTACACAGGAAGTAAAAAAGGAGGTTGATGATGATTTGAAAGAAGACACGGAGAAAACAGAGCAGCAAGCACAGCCTTATGTGATGATGGTATCCAATTCCAATGGATTTACCTCTCAGGTAGCTATGAAACAAAATGAACTGCTGGAACCCAACTCCTTTTAATTAATATACCAAAGGAATTATGGATGATTATTTTTTAATTGAACATTTTCAGTTGTATGCAAACTATCTGATTGATTCTATGATAAATTCTACAGAGGCTCCTAATTTTGTAGCTCAATATTAAAAAATAATAATTTAGAGTTAATTTTGACTTTGTTAGATGAGGGAGGAAAACCCAAGTGTTTCTCTGTTTTCCAAATGTTTCAGAATTCAATTGTGAAGGAACAGGCATTTTATACTATGAAGACTGTCTTTTGAGATTTTTTTTCACTTGCTTATCTTGTAAGCATTTTTAAAGTTTCTTTTTTTAATTTTACATTGTATTCATTTTTCTGATTCTTTTGTAAATATAGTCCTTAAATATGAGACAACAGGAAATTTATATAGGAACTATTTTCATTCCACTTGTGTAAGTTAAGTCTTGACTCTCTGAAGTGCAAGACACCTGTTTAATGCTTTGTTAAATGATGATTTCACTTAGATTGACTTTAGTTGGCTGCACTGTATAATGAACTATGAATATGTACAATATGACATTAAAATTTGAAATCTGCCATGAGAAGGCTGACCCTGTTTATTAGTATAAAAGTATCGGCCTAAGAATGGCTCTCCTATTAACTAGTTTTGTGACCTCCTCAAGCCACTTGATCTCTCTGGGACTCAGTTCCCTCAAAAAAAGAAAGGATGCACTGGATTAGCTAAATGATGTCAAATTTCTTTTCTGGTTCTAAATTTTATGATTCTAACTCCCACATTTTAAATTAGTATCAATTAAAACATTATCAGCTTATTGTCAAATGCAAATATAACTAAAATATTGAAGTGGCGCCACAAAATCACTCTCCTGTTAGCAATAAGATCTGCTACGAATCTGAATTTCTTTCTAGTTTCTTCATTAATTTTTTAGCCCACTGTGGTCTGTTAGTAAATTTATGTTGCCGAATGCTAAATGATATACTGCTATTCTGAGAGTCAAGGCTCTTTTTTAAGGGTCCAGAAAGCAACCAAGCTTTGGGCTAATCTGACTGACTAGTCAGTTGTTATAAAGAGCATAATTGCTTTATATTTTGGATCATTTTTTATTGGGGATGGAGGGGGGGAAATTGCATACAAAAAATATACATATATATCCAAGTTGCTGAGATAAAATAGTTTTTAGATTACTTTTTCAACTGTAAATAATGTACATTTAATTTCACAAGAAAAATTGTTCCCTGCAAATTTTCTAGTATAGCAAAAGGAAATTTTTGTAGATGAAAAAATTATGTTTAGAGGTCTATTGTTGTTACATGTTTTCCTAATACAGAGTGAATTTGTATTTAAACAAAAGTTTAAATTTTGGAATCCTCTAAACATTTTTGTATCTCTAATTGGTTTATTATTAAATAAATCATGTAAAAACTTTCAATGTTTCTGTTTTGAAGCAAAAGGTTCTTTTAAAAAATATACAGAAAATGCTGGTAGTATTTGCCATGTTATTAGATGGTTATATAACAAAGTCCTTTATATTAGAATTACAGAATGTTATCCTCACTTCCCCTTCTGCCATGACAAATGGCAATTTCCAGGCATCACAAATGGATTGCCAAGCTCCAAAAATTAGAAAACAATGAAATGTTCTCAATGTTAAACGCACTTTTAAAACCAGGTTTTCTAATTAGAAATTAGACTAGTTAATTGTTATATTTGGAAAACAGAAACTGAAAAAGACAAGAAAATGAAAATCTTAAAACTTGTATACCCAGTACTAACTTGCACTTAACCATATTCTTAGTGTTAATATTCTTCCAGAATATAATTTTAAGAGGTCATGTAATATTAGTATACTATAATCCAGTTAAAGAAAACCTTTTTGACAAGTTCTGTAGTTTTTCACTTCATGAAAAGCAGTGAATATATACTATGTGGGTTTTTTTATATTAATTAAGAATCTTGTAGTATTGCATATTAATTATCATTATAGGGGATATTAGACTATAATGATGTGTGCCATTATTTAAATTTTATTTAGTCTTATTTTTCTTTTTACTTTAGCATAAAATATACTCTGAGCATAAGAATTTTTAGAGAATGCCTTCATTCAAAGTTACTGGAATAATGTACAATTAATTACCATGAACACTGAAGATGTAAAGGTTGAAGCCTAAAAGTCATATAAGGTTTAAAACTTACTGAATTTTCAAACTTAATTTTTCAAAAGCTTAATATAATTAAATCTTTTATTTAAAACTATCAGCTACTAAGAGTCCTATTCCTCCCCTTTAGAATGTCTTGTCTATATATTTCCTTTTATATCTATTGCCACCCTCCTCATTTTAGTACTTACATTATTTCTATCACTTATCATTTACTGAATATCGAATGTCCACTCTGCAAGATACACTTCTTGATGCTAGTAATAGATCAGTGAACAGATAAAAGTTCTTACCTTCTCAAAGATTGTGTTTTGTAATAAACTAGCCATCCAAGAGACTTACCACTTGTAGCTCTCATTCAGTTTATCATGCAACAGATTATAGAATACCCTTGGATTATGCAATGTCCAGATTTAGAAACCCTCAAGGTCTTACTGCTACCTGTAGAATAAAGTCCAAAATCTTTAGCTTAATATTCAAATTTCTCCATCTGCTTTGGAGTTAATGTTAATCTTAAAACACAGATTCCTTGGTCCTACCCCTTTTTAATGAATTTATATCTCATGGGAAAGCTCTACAATTTTCATTTTAACCAGTATTTTATGGTTCTTCACACTCCAAGTAGTCTCAAAGCCACAGCATCAACATTATTTAAAAGCTTATTAGAAATGCTGAAGTCTCCTGACCTACTGAATCAGGATAACGTAAAAATTGGAAATTGAGAAGCCCTGGATGATTTCAATGTACATTTGAAAATTTAAGAATCAATTTTCTAGCCCCAATCTCACCTTTCAACATTTTATGTCAACACTGCTCTTCATTTACTCATTGACTTAGCATTTATTGGTTTGGGTATCAACAATGGCCACACATAATCCTTGACCTTGGCATACAAAGCTGAAAGAAAACGTACCCTCCAGCGACATAGGGGCAAATCAGTGAGCCTGCTTACTGTTATAGTAGACCAGCCAGTGGTTCTCACATCCATGAAGACGAAAGGGATAAATATTTTTTGTACACGTACAGCTCATTCATGGTATGTTTGCTAGCTAGGGAGCACTACCATATATGCTGGTACTTCTAAAGCTTTCATTTTAGTTTCTTCCTATTGCATCTATGCAACTTTGATAACCTTATGCACCTTGGGGTTTATCCACCTGACAGCCATATCCAATCAGTCATGCAGTCTAGGTGACTTTCCTCCTGAAAAAGTTCTTGGAAGTTTTCCCTTTCCATTGTCATGATTCCATCCTAGCTTAGGCTACTATTTCCTCTCTCCAGGATGCAAACTTCCTAACAGTTTACAAGACCTAGCATGATACATATGTATTTTACATTTTGACTCTGCGGTTCAGAACACACTACCCCAATCATAGTAAGTTGGCATTTTGAATATTTTAAGCTGAAGCAAGTCATAGAAATATCAAGTGCTTGAGGGACTCTCTCTGACCTCCTCCTCCTCCCCTGAAGCATCAAATCGTAAGACCTTATAGTGAGTGGTGCCTTTACTATACCTGGAGGAAAGAAAAAGTCTTATCAGAGGGATAAGACAGAGGGATTCCTAGAGGAATCTGAATGAACAGGCCTTGCTAATTTCTCCCATATATTACCCTTAGGTCATGCCCTTTTGTCCAATTGTTTTTTTAAACAACTTTCCACTCTTTGTATCTGAGTTTTCATTTCCTCGTAAAGGCCCCCATGTCACACCAAACTTAAAATACATTTCTATGCTTTCTCCTTTCATCTATATTTTTCAGATTTTTGGCCTAGCTAGGGACCCTATGAGGAGAGGAAAAGTTTTTCCTTCTCTAGAACTCTCTAATTACTAATCCCCTAGTAATCTCATACTGAACTGAATAGCAGCATAATACTTTAAATCATTGACTCAACATGTATTTATTAAAGAAGAACCTGTGATGTTACTCACTATTCTTTAGCTACAAATCTGCTACTTCCCATTCATTCTTTAACCCTCTGTAGTACTGCCTTTGTCCTCAATTTATTAAGGAGGTCAGTACTAGTAATCAGTTTCCAAATTGTCAGAGTTCCATCCTTCTATTCCTGAACCGCTCCAGCTTTGATAACCTTTTATAACCCACTCTTCCTTTAAACTCCCTGTTGCTTTCACTTTTGTGTCCAACTCTCTCCTGTCTTTTATAATTTCTTAGTATTCCTCTAGATTGCTCCAGAGACTTTCTAAAGGTTGAAGTTCCCCCAAATTTTATCTAAAGATCACTGTTCTTGTTCTCTTTGTTCCCCTCCAATCTGTCCTCCCAAATGCAACAGGAGTGCTAATTTAATTATGTCAAGCCCTTCAGTGATGCCTTACAGTTCTCAGATAGAATTGAGGCCTTAGATGGTCTCTCCTCTTACTGCTCTCACCAGCCTTATCTTCAGATTTCACTCTCCAATTGATACAGTAAGGATTAAGGTGCTTTCAATTGCAAGAAACAAAACATGAATTCAAAACTACTAAGTAAACAGGAGGTTTCCAGATTGGTTAAATCAGGAGGCTCAGTGGTGATACTAAGTGAGCAGATTTCTTCCATCTTTCTACTTATCATCTTCGGGATGTTTCATTTCCAGGCTGGCTCTTGCCATGGTTGCAGAAGTGCAGTAGTTCCTTCTGTTTCTGTTTGTCAGTAAGATCTTTCTCTAAACACCCTGAGCAGTCATCTCTTCCAGGTTGATTGCTAGATTGGTCTCAGACACTCTTTCCTAACCAATTCCAAAACCAAGGAAGCAAAGACCACCCTAACATAGTGGTGTGTTGGGGAGATGGAAAGTCAAAACTGGGGTTCCATAGTAAGGAATAAGAGAGGAGTGAATTAGCCAAATGTCACCCACACACAATATTCTTTCTATACATAACTTTCAAAACTGCTCACACCTATTTGAAACACATTCTTTCCCAAAGAGAGATCAGATAAAGTCTATTTTAGTTCTACGTTTAGGATTTTTGGGGTGTGTATAGTCCTCTTCACACCAGTCATAACTCCCTAGTTTCTTGTCCTCCACAGTCATAGCTAGTATGAGCACTAAGAAATACTCTTTTCAAGGACTTCTCAGCTTTAGAATGCATTTCTTGGTGCTGTATTAAGTTTGATGCTTTGTTGTAAGGTCATCTTTTTCCAGCCTGGAATAGTTGTGCCTTCAGTGCCTTCCATCTGCCTTTTCAACCTGGCTGCTTATATATAGCAGGGTCTGTTTTGTAACATTCCATTTCCAAATGCCAAATTGTTGGTTTGGGTTCTTGATCATAAGCAACAGACTGATTCTGGTTTTCGTCGTAAAAGAAATTTTAATCAGAGAATATTGTGCATCTCACAGAACAGACAAGAGGATGAGAGAATTTGGGTCAATTTAAGCCACACAGCTAGGAACAAATGACAAACTATACCACATAGCTGGTCAGCGAGGAAATTATAGCCAGTGTTGCCAAGCACTAACCACTGAACTTTGCATCCACTGTCTATTGCTTTAGGAATTTCATCTTAATAGTGCTACTGCACCTACAGAGAATTCAAGTATTTCCCACTTTGATTTGTTGTGTCAGTTAGCTACCAATTTATGTGACTGACAGATCTTAGGTCAAGTGCCATGCCTTTAACTCCCAGAGAAGTTGAAAAAGCAAGTCCAGTTTCTAAAATGGTTTGGCATTTTCAGCTTCTATAGAAGAAGTTGCCTTTCAGTGGAAACTAAGACTCAAGTAGTCTGAGCTGCTCAAAAGAACCAATGTTGTCTACAAGGGCAAACCCAGATTTTGTGGGATCCAAACTTAACACAATTTGGTGTTTGGGTGGGTGAGGGGTACTTATTTCCAGAAAAACACAAATTTAGATTAGCAAATTAGGTAGAGGGTTTGAAAGGACTTATGCAAGTGAAGAGCCCTACGGCCATACTTCCCAGATCTCTGTGCTTGCACTGTGTTCCGATCGCTGCATTTGTTTTCCCTGTGCTTGACAGTTTATCTCACGATATTCGGCTAACTTTTACCTGTTCTTCAGGCCTTGGCTAGACATTACTTCCTTTGAGAGAGCTTTCTTTGAGCTCTTAAAACCTTCCCATGGAAAGAAGATAAACACATGCAATTTGCAGCAACATGGATGGAATTAGAGGGGATCATACTCAGTGAAATAAGCCAGAAAGAAAGAGAAAAATATCGAATGGTTTCACTTATAACAGGACTATAGGGAGGCCGGGTGGGAGAGAGACAATCAGTGGGGGGGAAGGGGGGGAGGAAGGAGCCGGAGGGAGGGAAGGGAAAGGGCACAAAATGGAATAGAAAAGAACACAAGG
>PVIJ01020989.1:0-19608 GCA_004024925.1 Scalopus aquaticus | reverse complement strand
AATGATGGTAACATAGGAAAACACCTGGGGGTGGGGGGTGGGGGCTGGTGATTTGAGTTCAGTCACTAGTGGCCATTGAGCTCATCAGCCTAAGTAATGAAGCCTCCACGGACACCCAAGGGGTGTCTTGGAGAGACTTCAAGGGACCCAGTGTGTGTCCACGTGCCCGATTGCCAGACCCTAAGCTTGAGAACAGACGCTCCTTTGTTTGGGACCTCGACTTATGTTTTTCTTCATCCGGCTGTGGATTCATAACCTTTAGTATACTTTGAAGGGAACTGGCAATCCAGGGAGTAAATCAGTTTCCTGAGTTGTGCGAGCTGCTCTGAGGAGGGGGTGGGGTAGCGCCAGCCTGTGGCCGGCTGGTCAGAGCTCAGGAGACGGTCTGAGGTGGAGGGCAGTCTTGGGAGGCGGCGCCCTTCACCTGTGGAATCAGGTGCTGTCTCTGGGCAGATAGAGTCAGAAATGAACTGAGTTCTCAGACACTGCTGGGGTCTCAGGACGGCCGTTGGCGCGGGGAAGCCTCCCCATGCTCAAGTGGGAATCGTTCTCAGGACACTGTGAGGTCTGTTGTTTCCTCCTCTGGAGGGACCTGCCTTGTTCTCAGTGCCCAGGACATGGTTCGGGGAGTGGAGCACTGATGCAGGGTGTAGACAGGCTGGGTGCCTGCCAGCTGCTCAAGCAGCATATTTTGTGTCCTGAGGCCCGTGTCCTCCTCTCACAGCTGATTAGATCAGAACAGTCAACCTATAGGCCCTTGGTGACATGTAGAAAGGTGAATGGGACTGATGGGATCCTTAGTTTAGACCCAAGAGAGTCTAAACTGTTCTGCCTTATAGGTGTGGGGGGTGGAGGAGCACAGTGCTGTAGGTGGTAGGTCAGCCACGTGTGGGGCTGGAGCAGCCGGGGCACAGATGGTGAAAGAGGGGAGTAGACCTCTGAGCTAGCAAAGGCAGCCTGCAGGGAGAGACCAGCACAGGCAAAGGTCAAGAAAGCCATCTTGTATGTGAATCAAGCAGGTACTGTGCACCAGGCGCTGTTCTAGGTTTTTTTTTTCTCATGTAAATCATCTTAATGCACCAAGCAGGCCTTACCCTAGAATAAGTATTTTGCAGATGAGGAAGCAGTCCCAGAGCTGGCTGCTCCAGGCCACCCACTGGGCGGTGCTGGGCGCAGGCGGGGGGCCGACTCCGTGGGGCTCACGGGTGCTGCTCTGTGCAGTGCTCCCTGGGGCTTCCAGGGTCTCGTTCCTGGAGCCACGTTCAGGGGGTCTGTTTTTTGCAACTGAAAGTGCCTGATGAAAATTTGAAAGAAATTCTGGCAAATTTCTGCCCTGAAAGTGGGAATCTTTTGGGTCAGGGCCTCCCTAAGCCTCCAGGCCCCCTTGGATCAGGGTCATGAGGGTGTCCCACAGGTCACTTGAGGGGCTCCCCAGGAGTTCCCATCAAGAGCTGGCAGCATGGGCTGGGGTAAGTTGCTTGCTGGGTGCTTCCCAGGCCAGGAAATACTTGCAGGGTGATGACATGAGCATGCCCGGGGCAGGGCTTGAGGGCAACAATGAGCCGCTGTGGTGCTAGGAAGGAGTTCGGGTGGTGGTGGAGCAAATGCCATTCATACTTGTCTGCAGAGAAACACGATTCACACTGAAGGGCTGTGTCCTGGAGGGGGCGGGTAGGTGGGCGGGAGGTTCGTGGGGGGTGATGGTGTGACCCCAAGTATTTGTTCCCGCAAAGTCTTTGTGCCGGCAGAATGGGTTGGATGTGGGGCTGGCTCCCTCCCTCTCCCGGGGCGTTTTGTGTGTGAAAAAGGGGTCTGTAGAGCAGGAACTGGGGGATAGGAAATGCCTGGATGTCATATCTGACCAGCTTGAGGTCAGCTGGGCAAAGCCCTCATCAGGAGTAGCAAAAACCTGGCCTCCCTTCCTCCACAGTCCCTCTGTTCCTTGTGGAAGAGCCTTTTAGACCATTCTCCAAAGTTGGCCTACTTGGTGACATCACCTAAGGTCTAAGGCAGCCTTTAATTCTCACCCCAGGGGGCCAAGAGCTGGGGGTGAAGGTGGTGACAAGTAATCTGATGCTGTTAAATCACTAAAGATTATTAAATGTGTTTCCTTTAAAAAAAAAAAGGTATCATAGGCAGAGAAAAGGAGCACTCGAAGGTTCTAAGACCCGTTCTGACTAGGCCAGCAAGACCCTGTAACCCTGAGAATTGGGGCTGAGGGTGGCGCTGCAGGAGGCCAGGCTGCCATGAGGCACTGCAGCTGGAAGCTGTCTAGGCCAGCCCTGAATTCTAGGGGAAACTTCGAGGGCAGTTGTCTTCACAGTGGGTGGTTGCAGCATTGGGGTACACCAGATGATCCTTTGGGTCACTCGAAAAAAAGGGCTGTGGAAATGTATGTCATCCTTTAAAATTTAATGCATGTTTTGTAACATACCCAGGACATCGATAGTGGTGTATTGGTATGGCCCTCTCAGCACTGTGGCCCGTCCAGCAGGGCCTGGATCCTCACCACACAACCCTCTCTGGTTTTTCCCCAAGTGCTGAAGGTACAGCATCCACCTTCCAGAAGGTGAACCTGCCTCTGGCCTCTCCCAGGATTCCAGCCCTCCCACTCCCCACCCCAGATCATAACAAGCCCTACTCACTGACCTGCAGTCCCCTCTGCCTTCTCCTGCCCATCCACCCACCTCCAGGCCTCAGCCCCTCTTCATACTCTTCCCCAAACCCTCCCAGCCTCATTTCTGCTCTCACTGGCTCCAATCATAACCTTCTCAGCAACCCCTCCTCCAACCCCCTGCAGCCAGCCTGGCCTTGGGGCTCTGGGCCTCTCCCCTCCCTGAGGTTCCCTCCATGCCAGAGCCTGATCTAGGCTGTTCCAGGCCAGTGAATGAACACAATGCTTCAGACAAACCTGCTTTCCCTCCAAGGATCTCTTTATTCAGTCTTGGCCCCCTCTGAAGCTTCCTACAAGGGAATGCTTCACGTTGCTAAGCATTTGGCGCCTTTTCTATTACCAAAAACTGACCACCAATGTCTCTGGGCAGCCCAAGGCAAATCAATAATAGCATCTGCCCTTTTTTTTCCCTTTTACTATTTTTCTAACAGAATTCCAGAAAAAAAAAATAGATCTCTATCATATATATATATATTTATACACTCACAAACAGAGAGCCAGCCCCTGGCCCAGCAGGAAGGTCAGAAGGTGCAGGCTCTTCTGGGAAGTATGTGGGGGTGTGCAGGGCTTAGCCAGTGCGCGAAGAGGGTGGTTTTCCACTAGCCCAGGGAACAAGAGTGGGCTGTGACAAACCAGGGCAGTCCTTACAGACCTTCCCACACACCTTAAAACAACTGTATCTGATAGAGCTTTAAGATCCAAAGTGCAGATAAAAAAGGAATTCCCTGATAGGCCCATAGGTGCTGACTTCTCGGGGGGAATTCCAAGAGCATTATGCAGCAGGATAGGGGAGCCAGGAGGGAAAATACCCACCCATCAGCTCCTGGGATCTCTGCAGACAGGGTGCCATGTACACAGAGGCAAGGGACCCAGCTCTCGCTTTTCCTGGGGTCTCCACCCACAGTCCCCATTTGGTGCTGGGCAGGGGTACCAAATGGCCAGAGTGGGGCTTGAGTCACCCCAGAAAGCCTGAGGCAAAAATAAGTTATAGGTAGTGAGATGGGACAGAGACTGTGAATATCCACATTACCCCTAGAGAAATCGATACTCTACCTATTGCCCAGAAAGGTAAGGCTTAAAGGAATGACGAATTGATGCAAGGCATCAGAAAGGCTGGGTCCCACTCTAGGGACTGCTGGGCAAGGCTCTGACGGGGCTGCGTGGGCTGAGGCATGTTTCCAGGGAGCTGGGGCGGGTAGAGATAGGTTAATTAGGTCTGGTGCTCAGTATCCCTATTCGGACACCAGTAGCCCCAAAGGCACTTGGCAACAAAAGGCATTTAGTTGACCACCTAAAGCAAAAAGGGGCAACACTTGGCCTGACCCACTAACTCAAAGTCTAGGAGGAACCCAGACATCCCATCTTCTTTTCACTTGCCAGCAGGTTCAAGCTTTGACTGCCCTGGGCAAGGCCTGTGAGCGATTAAAAACCCCATTCTGAGACTGGAGTGTGAGGCCAGGGCCTTGGGGCTCCCCAAGGCACAGAGACATGGGTGAGGGTGAGGTCAGCTGTGAGGGCTCGCTGTCCACACTCTGGGAGCAAAACAGTCATGACTCTAAGTCACTTCAGCTTTAAGCCGATTGTCTCCGGAGACACTGAGGGAAAACCCGGGAAAACCCTCGGCTCAGCCAGGAGCAGCTTGTGGGTTCTTTGCTGCTGCAGACAGAGGTGCAGGGCCCGGGCTGCGGAGGAAGGGCAGGACAGCACAAGGCTTCTAGGTGGGTGCGAGGTATCCAAGCCACTCTGGGGAGGGCCCCCATGGAGATGTGGCCTCCTGCTACTTCCTCGCTCATAAATGACACAATGTCTGCCTGAGTCCCAGAGAGCAAGGGATTTGCTTTTGATGCAAATCTGGTCCACCCAGCTCCAGATGAGCAGTTCCCAGCTGACCCTGTAGGAAAACTGTATGGGGGAGGCAAGGAGAGCCAGGGCTGCAGCCTGCAGACATGTCCCTAGAGATGTATTTCCCCAAGGCCCCATGCCTCCCCTGACTGTGCTTGCCCCTGTCTGCCTGTGACTGCCCAGCCGTCGCCCACCCCCCCAGCTGCCGCGGGGCCTGTCAGAGCTCTCTGGGGATGATGCAGAAGGGCAGCACGGGACTGCTGGCCTCCAGCTCCAGGGCGGTGAGGAAGCAGTCGACGGCAGCCTCGCTCTGGCCCTGTGCCTGCAGCACCTCGCCCAGGCCCCGCCACGCCTCATGGCAGGTGCTCTGCCTCTCCACGGCGTCTCGCAGCACCTTCTGGGCCAGGCTCTTGTGGCCCAGCCGACTCAGCATCAGACCCTGGAAGCAAAGATCGGGCAGCGTTAGCAAGGGCATCCTGGGCAGGGACATCCTGGCCGTGGCCCCAAGGTCCACCAGCCAGAGAGGGCCCTCAGGTTTGGGCGCTGTGGCCTGACTGCGCCCTTGACCCAGCCCTGCCTCCTGCATTGCCCACTGCAGGAGCTGTCTCTCCTTCAAAGGAGAGGCTTTCCAAACAGCAGACTGATCTCCCTGCGACCAGCTGGAGGAGACCCGGACAAGCCACCACTCTGGCCCTGTTTCCTCTGTGACTGGGAAAGATCACAGCAGCCCCCCTACGGCTGTGGCGGGGTTTATGGGAGCTGATATATGTAAAGCACCTGAACAGTGTCTGGGGCGTGTGAGCTCTGTCACTGGGCCTATTTCTTTCAGGTCTTGTTACTGCAATAAGGAGCTGCCCTTCTCCCCAGGGCACCGTGACACCGAGGCATATCAGTTATAGGGTTTGGACTCACAACTGGCAGGAAGAACCTCAAGCTGGGGGAGGAGGGTGAGGGCCTCTGCCTGGCACAAGGGCCTTTGCCTGCATCAGCAGCTGGTTTTCTGGGGACGTCTGACCTAGCAGGTGAGGGTCACAGGAAGCCACGGGCCAGGGGCAGATGCTGGGTGACAGGAGAGGCTGGGAGGACATGTCAGGGGGGGACAGGCTGGGGATTCTGCCCTGCTGTTTGACTCCCCCAACACTGTTGCCAGAGAGCAAGAGGAAATGACAGGAATCATCATTACAAAAAGGGGCTGGGAAGTGAAACTGGCACACTGTCCCCACTTGATCTTCTTCCACCCACACCAGGAAGGGCGCAAGGGGCTGGTGAGCAGGGGGAGCAGTCAGGGCCCTCTTTCAACCTCTAGTCCCAGAAAGGCTGCTTTGTGCCGCCCCACTGATCTGTATTCCAGCCCCCAAAGGCAGCAGAGCAGAGCCCTCCTCTTGCTCAAAGATACGAGGTTGAGCCCAAACAACACTGACTTCCTGGACAGGCAGCGGCCGGGTTGGGGAGCTGCTTTCTATGTGCCTGGAGCCCCCTCAGGTGCCCGCCCACTTACGGCCATGTACATTTTTAGCTGGAACATTTTCCTCCTCACTGCGCTCCCCAGAGTTCGGCCCTGCGTTGCTATGGAGACCCAATGGGGAAGATGCACACGCCTGATTTCATAGAGCCGTCTGAGAGCTTGGAACAGGGCCAATTAGGCAGGCGTGAAAGATGGTGCTCAGGAAGCCCTAGGAAAAATCTCCCCCTCTCAGAGGTGCTGGCTGGCGGTCCTGTGGTCTGGTGGGGGCGGGGGGAGAGGGAGGCGTGAGAGGAAGGGGGTGCAGTATTCATAGCATCTCTTCAACCTGGAGTGGAGCAGGAACCACAGGAGGTGGGGGACAAAGGGTAGGGCCTCGGCAGGCCCACGGGCCGGCCAGATGGGAGCCGTGCTGATTTGGGGCTGCCCAGGGCTGGAGGACAGTGCCCAGTCTGGCCAGCAGGGCGCCAGGCCAAGCTTTTTTGCTGGGACCCTGAGCAGTTCTGGATGGAATAGGGCCCATGGTGGTGGGGGGGGGCAGGCAGGCGAGACGACAGGCCGCCAGACACCCAAATTAAGCACCAAAAATGGAAGGTTCGAGCCCCATGAGTGCTGCCCGAGGGGGAGTGACAGGACCGAGAGAGGGAGGCTGGCGGCCTCCGGCATGGGGGTGGGCCTGTGGCGGCTTTTACAAACCAAGTTTCTTATATTGAGCTTCCACAGGAGATTTGGCTTGAAAAAAACTGTGCTACTGCTAACAAGATGTTTGAAAACCCCTGATCTCAACTACGTGGGTGTTTGGGAAGGAGCCAGATGTGTGCAGGCTGAACAGGGGCGTGCGTGTGCGTTGCTTTTACGCTCACTTTGGGAGGTTGGTGGTAGTCTCCTCTGCATGTTCTGCGTGGAGGAAGCAGCTCGGGGCCCACGGCCAGAGACCCGCGTTAGAAGCCCAGCTCTGTCACTGACGAGCGCTGATGAGGGGCCCGCGGCCCAGTTTTCTGAGCAGTGGTTTCCTCATCGGCGAACTGGGGAGCCAGTAATCCTCACTCCTGGGTTACCGTGAGGATTGTGCACTGACGGACTAGAGATCCCAGAGCCAGAGGGCGCGGACAGCAAGTGGAAGTGCCCCAACATGAGCAGCGATCCATCGGGTGAGGAGGGTGGGGGAGTGGAGTTCTCCACAGGACAAGGCTCTCCGTGGGGGAAGACTGTGGGCTGGGTGGGGCTGGATCACGTCCTCCCCACCCTGGGGTGCTGACCCTAGAGCCTGAAAGGAGACACCAGGCGGGCAGGGGTCAGGCTGGGGCCCGGAGGCCCAGGGTCTGTAACAGGATCTGCTGCCACCTGCCCGAGACACCAGCCGCCTTCGTGTTTGGTAGCAACTCAGAGCTGTTTGCTGCCTGACAACTGGGCGGGGCCCACCCTGGGAAGATGCGAGGTCTCACCTGCTCTGCCCCCGGCCCGGCACTGTGCCAAGGGCCTGCTGTCACACTGCTGACACCCCTACCCCTGGCTGCCCAGAGAGCCAGTCCCCAGGGAGATGGTGGGAACAGAAGCCGTACCTCAGTTCCATCCAATGTCCCTGCAGACTTGAGGGGCTGACGGGAGACCAGAGCAGCTGAGCGACGCCCAGCTTTGACCCTGACCTGTGCTGCCCACGTGCCAGGTGCAGAAAGCACCATGCAAGTTGTTCACAGCGATAGTGCACTGTGCCCTGAGGTGGGGACCTGGTGATTGCGGTGCCCAGGGCTATAGGGGAGGTCCCCAGAAATGCCTGACAGAGTCCACTTGCTCTTCCCTCCCTTCTGGGATTTGAGGGAGGTGGGAGCATGGGGTCACATCTCACCTACTCTGTTCCTGCGGAGGACTTCCCCAGGACAGCAGCCCCCCTGGCCTGGCAGGGGACCCTGCACTGCCCTTCCACGCCTGGGGGCAGGGCTCCGCTATTCTCCACAGAGCAGCAGCTCAGCAGCGATGAGCAGAAGATCCCAGACTCAGAGCCAAGCTCACCAGAGGCCCTGATGCCGTGCGGCACAGCGTGAGGTCACAGAGCAGGCAGGACGAGGGGAAGAGGCCCGGCTGCCTCCTTCAGGGTTTCCACTGCGCGCCATCTCTGCTCGCCCCGTTCGTTCAGCGCTTGGCACTGTCGCCCGAGGGGAGGGGCAGCAGGAAGGTCCTGGCCATGGAAGCCTCTGTCCTTGGAGGGGAGGCTGGCCCCGGGAAGCAGCCCCCAGGGCGAGGCCATCTGCGGCCAGGCTGAGCACTCCACCCGCCCCTACCCCCCTGCCCTCCAGTATTTATAGAAGTTATTTTGGGAATTCTCTTTCTGAGCTCAAGGCACATTCCTGGGATTCTGTAATAGTCTGTCCAGCTGGTTCAGCTGGGAATCAGCTGGAGGCTGCTGGAGCCTCCTGGTCCCTGGAGCCTCTGGCTTGGGGACTACAGGGCTGCAGGGAGGAGCCAGTGGTGGGGCCACCTCTGAGGCTGCTCCACAGGAAGGATCCTTCCTTCCTGTGGAAATGTGGAGCTGACACACCCTAAGAGGGAGGCCCACATTCCAGCCGCTCATGCTCTTTCGGCATCCTGGATTCTCCCAGGTGTGTCAGCCGCAACCTGTCCGACTAGACCGGGAAGGCAGCCTCTCGACAGCGCCACACAGCGCCACAGCCCTCTGGCTCCGTGTGGCTCCCTGTGGCAGCTCCAAGGCCACAGGCTGGCCCCACTGCCCTGCTGGGGTGAAGGCCAAACCCTTCTAGTCTCCATCTGCAGGCTCTCACAGGAAGAGGCCCCTGCTGAGAGAGCCCCAGACTCACACTGAGTCCAGCTTAGATGGGGGGCTTGGGCAGAAATGGTTTCTTGGGTGGGGGAACCCATGCCTATCCCTTTCTCCTCCTGGGGCCACCAGGGGTGAGAAGTTAAAGACCAGGGGGCCTCGTCACCTAGGCTGGGGCTTGGGGGCCGAGCTCAGGAGGAAGCTTTGGTTGGATGAAAGGGTGAGCCTCATCCCGGGATGTGCTGCCTCTCAGTGGAGGCTGGGCCTTTCCTCCTTCCCCTTTCTGGGCTGCTTTCACATTCTGGGCGGGTTGTGGGCTCCACCTACCATGGAGTAAGGCCCAGCCTCAGGGCTTGGTCAGGAAGCTGCAGGGAGGCCTCAGCACTCTGGTTCTGGAAGCAAAGGCCTGGCGATGGGCAGTGAGAAGGGGGTTCCATGGCAGGAGTGCCTCCCTCTGAGCAGGAGGCAGAGACTGTGAGGGTGGGGATGGCTTCCTGGATGAGGGAGGCAAGCGCTGGACCCTGGGGAAGCACCCTCTAGACACCGTGACTCTTTCAAACCATTGATCTTGGGGCTAAATTAAGGCGACAGTGCTCAGCTGTCATTCTGATCTGAATCGCTGACAGCACACAGCAAGCTTCCTGTCCACTTCCTCCCCAGGGTTGGGATGCACTTCAGGAGTCCACACACCAGCCTAAGGTTTCCCCAGAGTCCTGCACCCAGAGCCGGGGGAAGCTGCTTTCGTTCTCATGAAAGCCGGGGAGCCTGGGGCGAGGGCTCAGGTGTGCTGGGCGCTGTGCAAGCCCAGGGGAGCAGGGGCCTCTGAACACCAGCGAGGCCTTGCTGGGGGGACATGTCCTTGCACCTCCTTCTCCCCTCCTGCAGTAGACCCCCAGAATGCTCTTCCTCGAGTTTCCCACCAGGGAATGCAGATCTGGGGAGGGGTGAGGAAGCGTAAACTCACAGTAAAACTAGGAGGTGAAATGGCCAACAAGATATTCTTACTGAACCTTTGCCAAGCGAAAGCAATATTCTACCGCATCGGGTTGGGCAGACAGGGACGCCACTGACGAAAGGCTGCAAGTGCAAGGAGAACGTGGGTTCTCCACACATACAGCTGAGGGCAAGACTCAGGCAGCCTGGACCCTCCAGGCCACCTGCCACGGCACAGGAAGCCAAGGAGGGAAATGCCTAGAGACAGCAGGGTGCTCTGGACCTTGTGGCATGGGCAAAAGCAGTAGCCAGCAGGACCCCAGGAAAGAGACCCCACTATTTGGGTGCTTCTGGCCTCATCTGGCCTCAGGGAATCTCCAGAAAGCCTGGGTCAGAGTTTCACTTCTCTGCTTCTCAGGAAGCGAGAAGTATTTCCTCCTTAAAGTCAGGAAGCAGAGGCTGTACCAGCCGGGCCTGACAGTAGGCCAGAGTGCAGGGCTGAGCAGGGCTGAGCAGGGCCGAGCAGGGCCTCCCCAGAACCTGGCCCTCCTGCTCCTCCCCCCAGCTAGCCTCAGGGCCTGAGCATGCCGCTTAAGCTGAGGAGTCTCACCCAACATAGGAAACCATAAGACCAGATCTCAAGTACCCCGGGTCTCTCAACTCAGATTCTTTGCCTGCAAAGCAGGCTTCTCACACTCAGCTAAGTTCAGCATGGCACTGCACTAGGGATGTTCCTGTCGCATGGATGGGGCATCTGGAATCAGTGTCCTGCACATCTGGGATTTGGCCTGCGTCACCTGGTGAGCTGAGTGAGCACCAAGCAGCTCTCAGCTATGCTGTCACTGGAATTCCCTCTGCAAACCAAGAGCACAGAACCTGTCCTGAGAGTGTGCTTCAAAATGTGAAAGGTAACGGTAACCCAACTGCTGGGCCACTAACCTACAAAGTAATTTCACCGAGTTCTAACAGGAGCCCTCAGCGCTTGGCATCACAAGTCCCAATTTACAGAGTAGGCCACTGAGACGGACACTGAGATACTGAGAGACAGAGGAACTTGGGCAAGACTAAATGGCAAGGAAAGGCAAAGAAAAACTCAAGTCTGGTCAGACTCAAGGCTGTGCTGCAGACGCCAGGCCTGAACCAGCTCTGCTATGGAGGCTTAAAAGCCACCCCGGCCCACTGGCCCTCGGCAGGTGGGCCCCACAGGCAATTCTGAGATTCCTGGTCCCTGCCCAGCATCCCCCCTGCTTTTTCAGTACCCTGGCGGCACCATGCTCCCCCTGCTGCCCCAGCACCCCCAGCAGTGCAAGGAAATTTGAGCCAGTGACCTTCACCTCAAGCAGTCTGGTCCAAGTAGTGCTCAGGTCATTTGCCATCAAGTCTCATGCAAATGGTGACAAAAATGGCCAATGGTGATTCATCTTTTTATAGCTCTTAGCTCATCTCAGTCCTAAAACTATTGCCCCAGGTCACAAAAGCCTGACTCCATATTCCCATTTGACAGGAGAGGAAACTGAGGCAGGGAGTGTAAGATTATCTCTGTCATCAGGACGACTGAGAGCTGGTAGCCGGTCCTAGGTCTGTCACCTCTCCTCCCTGGTCCCATCCTTCAGGACTAGGGATGGGAACAGCTGAGGAGGGGGAAGGGGAAAGATCGGTGCAGCTGGAGTATCACCCTGAGAGATCAGACCACCTTGCTGGATTACTGAAATGCCTGCAAAACGCTCACCCCAGAACCTCAGTCATGCAGGCCCCTCCCTGGGGAGGAACAGGAAGGACCCTGCGAGCTTTAGGGGACTTAAGATGTGCCACTGCATGCCCAGGCTGGGGCAGGGGGAGAGGCTCTGCGGCCATCTGGGGATGCTGCATGCCATGACCATGCTCTTGCTCCCCCAAACCCACTTAAAGAACGAGACAGTCTGCTCCACGCTGGGAGCAAGAGGGAACAAATTAAGGGGAATAATTCATCACCACGCTCTCATCAGAAGGCAACAGATGACAGAAATGCTGTATCCCTGTCTTTTCAGGGTCTGGAGAGAGAAGAGGCTGGTCACACAGCCAGGACTGCTTCAGAAATTACATCCTGGGACTCATATAACAGGAGCCAACACTCAGGCAGAGCAGGCTCCCTGCTGCTGAAGGGGGAGACCTCCCCACCCCACCCCGGGGAAGAAAGACTGCTGGGGAAACAGGCTGCAGGAGCCTGGAGCTCTGCTTCAAGAAGAAAGCACGACAGAGGTACAGGGGCCAGTGAGGAGCAAAGCAGGGACTCTAGACAGATGCATCAGGGAACCCCAACCCCCCCAGTCTGTCCCGGGAAGAAGAGGGCAGAGCACCACCCACAAACGCAGGTGGCAGGGATGCAGCCGTGCCTGCCCACTCATGGCTGAGGCTTCCAAGCTGTCTCCTGCAGTGAGGCAGACTGTGCCAAAGCATCCACACTCTGCGTTCAACCAACAGGACAGGGAAAAGTGAGTGTGGCCAGGGCTGGTGACCCTCCTGCCATCAAGGCCCAGTGACCTCAAAGGAAGCCCCTTCTCAGGAGGGTTCTCAGTGACTCAACCACCATTCACCCCCTGGGCTCCTTGCAAGCCCCAGGTAGCCCAGCTCTCTTGGAAGAGCTGGGTGCAGAGGCGGTCCTGGGAGGTGGCAGTGCAGAGACAGGCTTGGAGAAAGATGGGCACAGGCTGCCTGGGGGTCCCTTCTTGGCCACACTGATTCAGCCCTCTTGAGAGCAGGGTGACCTGGGAGCCAGCTCTGCTCATCTTGGGAAGGACCCTGCTCCCCTTCTCATATTTCCTCAGGGGAAGGCAGGTAAAGTTCAGTCTTCCCTGAATTAGATTCTTCTGCCAGCAAATTAAGTTCTGAACACCCAGGCTGAGTGGCGTTTCAGGCTGCCTGCAGAGGAGCTGAGATGGAGCTGGCAGAGGCTGTCAGAACCTGCTTCTGAGATTTCACTGGGAATTTCCATCTGCAGAGAGCACGCCTTTTTCTTTCTGCACTTGGCAGACCAGCTCCCTGGCCATCCTCGGGCCTGGCAGAGGTGGTGGCCCGCAGAACCAGGACCTGACAGCACAGTCTCCTCTGGGACACTGCTATGGGCCCCCGTGGAGACTTCCCTGGCAGGAGGCTACCCAGGAGGGGTCTCTTTCCTGGCTGATCTGGTAGAAAAGCCTGAGCTGAGTCCAGCAGGAACCATGAAAACATCTTCTGTCATTTCCAGGGCAGGGAGGGCAAGAGAATCTGCTTATGGGCCAAAGTTTATATTCTTAAAAATGCATGAACTTCGACTCTCAAATGCCACCATTGCCACACTGAGAGGGCTTTTCCCAGCCCTGGAACCACCTCCTATTCCAGCCCTAGGCTCGAGGCTGGTCTCCTGGTGTGTACTGAGCCCACCCCAAGGGCTGCAGGGCTGAGGCTGGCACCCACATGGCTCATGAGGAATGCAGAGTTCTGCCAGCCCAGGTTGTAGGGGTGACACTTAGGGGAGAATACCTCACCTTCTTCCCCTTGTACCCAGTGGAGGCCGATGTCCTCATAGAGCCACAGTGGCAGGGTAAGGATGTTTACCCTGGGAACCTACCCTGGCAATGACTCCATGGGGGAAATACCAGTTTCCCAACGTGTCCCTTTCTCTGGATTATTCTCCAAGGATGCCAAGTTCACAAAAGCTGAAACACAAATGTGTTTCTCTACCAAGTATTTTTACAGTGACTTCCCTACATAAACGTTAAGCTGACTTAGACCAACTGGTAGTGGCTCCCGTCATGCTCGACCACGGTGAAAAACATTCAATCTGCACTCGGTGGGGAAAAAGTGCTGTGACCAATTAGCAATGTCTGCCATGGGTGAAGGGTTCGAGAGTGGTTTGGGATAGACTGTGTTTTGTGTTCTCTGATGTTGCGTTGTAGATTTTCAGAAGCATGTTCACATGTATCACCTCATTTGATTAGAACTACACTGGTCTAGGAATGATGACAATTATGGTTCATTACAAAATGAACAATTCACAACAGCAGCATGGAAGTTAAGTTTGCCTTTGCCTAAGTCACCCAAGTGAATGAGTGCCCGAGCAGGATTATCTGGACAGAGCCAGATGGCCTGAGTCTGGGTCCAGTACAGAGGAGAACTTAGATCAGCACACGCCGGGGAGCAACATGCTGAAGTGTTCGCATGTCTTTGGAGAAAGAGTGCTTAGGAAATCTTCCCCAGGCTTGAAGTTTGCTATTTTTTATGTGTGTGTGTGGGATGCTGGCAGGAACAGAGCATGTGGAAGCGGGATGGGCGGCCCACGCCGCAGCCAACTGCCCCTCTGGTTGCCTGCAACTTTAACAGTGGGCAGGCCTGGCTCTGGCTTGCTCCAATTTCATCAAATCAGCAAGGCACCCCAGGAGGAGAAAAGGGACCATTTCAGAAACATATCTGGGGAGCCACTCTGGACAGCTATTCAGTTACCATGGAAACCCACCCTTGGAAACCGTTTCAATTTCAGGAAAATAGCTACAAACAATAATAAGCATAAATGAAAAATGGTACACTGTTACTTCAAAATTGCACTTGTTATTGGATTTCATCTGGTTTTAGGAGCTCAGATGGCAGGCTCCTCCCTGTGAGCACAGAGGAAGGCAGACACCGGCCTGGCTGCAGGCCTAATATCCCCCCTCCCACCTCCCTCATCAAGTTTCTGGATGTGACCTCCGGGGAGACATTTATCACAGGGGCTAATGTCTGAATTGTGGGAGGAAGTGCCAAGTGAAAAACAGACATTTGCTGAGCAGACTGGAAGGCAACACGGGGCACGTGGAAGCGAGCAGGGCCGGGCTGTGATATCACCGTGCGCCTTCTTCACCCAGCCCGAATATCCAGGGCCTCAGCTGGGACTCCCTAGAGAAGTCTCGCGGAGTGGGAATGATAGCTGTTCTCCAGTACTCTCAGGGTTGGAAAGGACCTTATAAAGATGGCCTGGTCCAGCCCTCCCACCCTCACCCCCCCCATCTTTCCATTTGCTTGGCAACATCCCCACTAGAGGATGCCCGAGTTTTCACTTAGCCTGTTCTAAGGGCAGTGCTATTTTTCTTGATATGGAGATGACCTCGAACTCCCTGTAGCTTCAGCTCATGAACAAATCAGACTGCTCTTGGCATTGTAATCCTTCCCCTCCAGCCCTCTGGACTCCTTCTCCTGACCCCGTCTCCATGTGGCAGACATCAGTGACACCCCATGGTGGTAGACCTTGACAGGGAAGACTGTCGCTAACTGGGTTCTTAAATTATACCTCAACTATCAGTGTACATGCAGATCCTGACACTTATTCTGACAGCAGTTAAGGAAGGCAGGGAAGATAGTCATCTCCAGGACCTATATACCATTTGCAGAGCAGGTCCTCAATAAATGCACCCCGGGCCAGAGGCCCCCCCCTTGCACAGACAAGTAAATACCTCCTGTTCAGAGGAGTTGGGTGACTTGCCCATCATTACCCCAGAAGAGAATGGCAGAGCCAGGACAAGGGCACCAGTGTCCCGGTTCCTGCACTGAACCTTCCCACAGAAAGGTCACTACTGTGTCCTGGGTACCAGAATCCTTTGTTCTGTGTCCCAGGATTGGGAGCTGCTGGACCCTCATAATCCCCCAGGGCCATACTCAATGTGTGTTCAAGTCAGGCCTAATACTCAAGCCAGACATATAAATCCCACCCAGGAGGCAGGAAGCTCTTCCAAAAGGGTCTGGGGACCTCCAGAAAGAAGAGCTTTTTAGTATCTGCCTCGAACCTCCAGAGCAAGGACCTGATAAGTCCAGTGAAAGCTCTTTGGGGCTAGATTGCTTTACAGACCCTTAGAACAAAAAGGAAGTCACAAAGCATGGTAAGAAACCCTCCAGACTTTCTCGTCAGCTCAGCCCTGACTGAAGGGGAACGGCCTGCTTCTGTAAGAGTTCTCTCTCCCAACACAGCAGGGAGCGAGCCACCTCCCCCTAAATGCCAAGCAACAGGGGCTGGCTGGAAGGCCTTGGTGGGCCATGGCGGGGACAGGAGGCCCTGAGGCCTGGGGGGGTGGGGGGGACGGGCTGACTCACCAGGCTGTGCATGATGCGCACGCCGTCGGGGTTCACCGTCAGCGCCTCCTTGTACAGCTGCTTGGCCTCCTCCAAACTGCCCTTCAGCTCCGCCAGTCGGCCTCGCATGTAGAGCACTGAGTGCGAGGTGGGGAAGAGGCCCGCTGCCTCCTGGATGCAGAAACCTGCTTCCTTGAGGTGTTGCTGTTCCATGAACAGCTCAGCTGTGAAACCAGAAGGGCAGTGGGAGGTGAGGGGGGTGGGAAAAGTCAGAGGCAGCGGCCCCCTCCCTGTGTCTGACTGTCAGCCCCAGAGCTGGGAATCGGGCTTAGGTGACAGCAACCCTCCCACCAAGTCACGGCACAAGATGGGCTTGCTTGGAGCGCAGTGGTAACCCCAGCAGTGGTTTCCGAGTGCCCACTCAATCAGGCACCATGCTATGTGCTTCACATAGCCCATCTCAGCCAGTGCTCCCCAAACCCTGCAGGACAAGTACGTTTATCACCCACTTTGAGGAGGAGGAAACTGGGCCCAGAGAGGGGGAGGGCTTTGCCTAAGGTCGCAGGGAGAGCAGGCCTGAAGCAGGGTTTGCACGGGGCTGTCTGACTTCCGGCCTGGCAGTGGGGTCTGAGTGTTGTCCCCTGGAGCTAAGCCTTTGGTGAGGGACCTTCTTTCAGTGTCCCTGTACTTCACTGCTCATTATGTGTCTGGAGTGGGGGAGGGAAGCAGATGGGTGGCTCTCCTCAGGCCTAAGTCTCTGGGGAGGGAGGCTGACTGGAGAGCTAACTCCACCCGTGTGATCCGGATGCGGCAGGAGTGTGTGCAGAGTGTGTGCAGAGCAAGAGCCAAGCAATCCTGCCAAGGATGGGGGCGGGAGGAGGAAGAAAGCGTCTGGAAGGGCAGAGCTGGGGCTCCCAGCAAGGAGCGCAGTAACAGCCACAAAACCACCTGCACTTTCTGGGAGCCAACTGTGGGCCGGGCCCCAGCTCTGCGAAGCATCGAATCATCACAAGTTTGGGAGGGAGGCAGGTGCCGCATGAGCTCCTTGCTAACAAACCAGGCTGAGACAGGTAGGCCTCACCCTCGTGCCTCAGTGGGAAGGGGCTAGGCGGGGCCTGGCCCCCAGCAGCACCCATCTCCCTCCAAAGCTCAGGACTTCTTCCCATATGAAAAGGGAGTAGGGGATAAAAGGGGGATCGGGGCTGCACATGCCTTTCCCAGTGGTCAGAGAGGATCTGCCCATGACCAGTCGCCTTGCCCCCCCAGATCAGAGTTAAGTCAGGCCGTTTCTCTGATCCCAGACCAGCCTCCAGAAAAGCACATTTTAAACCCACGCGGCAGGTACACCCACGGCAGGCGCTTTTAGAAACATGGCCTGGTGGGTTGCAGCTGGGCCTTGCAGCCCACTCAGCCTTCCTCTCACGGCAGCTCGGGGTTTGGCTGCCCCCTCCCAGGGCGGGTGCCCAGACTGAAGTCACAGAAGGCCGCACACAGATGGGAGCACAGAAGGGCACGCAGAGCCTGTTGTGCGGCTTTGCCAAGAGCTGTTCCCAGCAGAGGCTGAGAGCTGAGGTTACACGAGTTCAGACTAGGTCTGGGGTGGGGTGGGTAACAGACATCCCTGAAGGCAGTTCTCAGAAAGAGGTAGAAAAAGCAGGCCCAGGCACCCCATCTTCCTGTTCTGTTAAGAAGCAGGAAGGTGGCCTCACTAAGCCTGACTGCAATGCGCAGCACTGGGGCGCTTAGCATGCAAAAGCTGCCTAAAGGTTCATTGTGCAACAAAGCCACTGGCCACATCCTAAAGTACAACAGAGGCTTTTTTGAGCAGGGTGCTCTTCTTCCCTGGTGAAGATGAGAACTTGGGAGGATCAGAGAAATTAATTAAACACAGAGAGGCCAGCTTCCCACAATAAGATGAGAGAAAAAGGCTCCTGTCCCTGGAGACAGTCTTAAATAGAGAGTCCCAAGGCAGAAAACACAGGAAAGTGAGGTGAGAAGGAGAGGAGGCCTTTGAACACAGGCCCTTGCAGGAAGGATGGCCCAGCAGTCAGGGGTTTGGCTATGGGGTCCTCCGTTCTCCTTGGCTCTTGTTGTTTCCCTTCTGAGTTGCTCCTTGGGGTTGAGCAGGTTGCCTTCATAACTGAGTGCCCAATGTGCACCTACTGAGTACTGACTGTGTACCTGGCCCTCTCATGAGGAGAAAGAGTGGGAGGGGAGATGGGGGTAGCCAGGTCACCAAACTGCTGGGCAGGGTAGTGAAGCACAAGTGCCACTTCTGTTCTGGGTACTCAGAAGGGGTCAGCTGTGCTGGCGTAGTCAGGGAAGTCTTCCTGGAGGAGGTGGCATTTGCGATGGGTCCAAAAGGTACAGAGACATTTCTTGTGGTAGAAAGAAGAAAGGCTGTGTAGACCCTGAGGGCACAGCTCCACCTTGGCAGAACTCTCCCAGGTCACAGAGGAGGAGGAGAAGCAGGGAGAGAAGCAGAAGTTCAAGGTGTGAATGTTATGGGGGGGTGGGGAAGCCTGTGCAGCATCAGCCCCTGTGAGACTGCTCAGTTCTCTGAGGCTCCAAGGCCAGGTTTTCCCTGCTCCTAGCCCTGTCCCAGAAGGCCTGCCCAGGCCTGGTCTGCCTGGTCTGCCTGGCCCAGGCATGGCTCATTAAGACTGTTTACAACTTGCTGCCCTGTCTCCCAAGGCTGTCCCTGGTGCTTCCCTTGGGGACTCCTCATAGTGCCTTCACATCAACAGATTTCAATTACAGAGAGCCTCACTTTCCTCTTTCCTTGGGGCCCTATGCTGTGCTGGGTGGCCACACAAGAGAACATGCCCCGAAAAACAGGTAGGGCTGCTTTGCTCCATGGACTGCATTACCAACCAGTGAGGCAGGAAACCAGATGACACAGAGCAGAGCCAGGGAAGCGAGGTCTCCTGAGGGCTCCTGGCTGTCTTGCAGACAGTCCCTGGCAGGCCTGGCCTCTAGGGCGGGGCCTCCGCCCTGCAGGCAGGCCCACAGGTCTAGGGGCTGCAGCTTGGCCCTCTTCCTAGCCTCAGGGTCCATGGTCCGTGCCCCCCTTTGTGGTTTTACCAAACATGGAGCTCCCCACATACAGCAGGAGCTTTATGGAACTGAGCCTGCCCTCTGCCCCAGCCACTCCCCCTCAGGCCTGGCGGTGCCCACACCCATCCGGGCCTTCCTTGGTCAGAGCTGGATGAACACTCACTGTTTGTTACTGGACTTCCCTCGAGTCTCAGCCAAGGTCATCACCCTAGTTTGCAGGGCCCTTGCTGTTGCCCCTCAGGTCAGAAGGCCCCTCTCTGAGCCCCTCAGTCCTGACTCTCCCTCCCTTCTGATGGTCTCTTTTCTCATTTCTTCAGCCTACTCTTGACCTCTCTTGCCCAGCTTTTCTTCCTCTTTCCTCCATTTCTCTCCACCCACCCCTCCTCTGCGCTTTCTCTAGGCAGGCTCCAAATGGAAAACATCTGTTCCCTGGAGCTTTGCAAGAGTCCCTTTTATTATTTTTTTCTGAGGCATCCTGGTTCTCACCCTGCACCCAGAGCTAGTTCTATCTAATCTTTCTACCATCCCCGCTAAAGCCCAGCCCCCTCAATCCCCCACAAGCTCCCCCCCCCACTGGGGGATGGGCCTACTCTTCTTGAGCTATTTCCATACACTCTTTGTGGGGAGGGCCTTGCCTAAGGTCTTTTAGGGGCCTCCACAAGTCAGGTGTGTGTCTTAGAGTCCCTCCCAGACACCTCTGAAAGGAGAGGGAGGGACCACTGGGGTTTAAAGGGCAGAGCCCCTCCCCCATGTTCCCACCCACAGAGGAGTTTAGGTTTGCGCTCAGAAAAGTCGTTAGGTAGCCTAGGGCCT
>PVIJ01020988.1:0-19596 GCA_004024925.1 Scalopus aquaticus | reverse complement strand
TCCCCCCATCCCCCCAAGTGTCTCTCCTATTTGGTTTCCTTATAGTCCTGTTATAGTGAAACCATTCAGTATTTTTCTCTTTCTTTCTGGCTTGTTTCGCTGAGTATGATCCCCTCTAATTCCATCCATGTCGCTGCAAATTGCATGTGTTTATCTTCTTTGAATGCTGAATAGTATTCCGTTGTGTATATGTACCACGTCTTCTTGATCCAGTCATCTATTTTTGGACATCTGGGTTGCTTCCATACCTTTGCTATTGTAAACAGTGCCGCAATGAACATACAGGGGCATGTATCCTTTTGGATTAGTGTTTTGGTGTCCTTTGGGTAGATTCCCAAAAGTGGTATTGCTGGGTCGTATAGAAGCTCCATGTTGAGCAGTTTGAGGAATCGCCATACAGCTTTCCATAGTGGTTGGACCAGTTCACATCCCCACCAGCAGTGTAGAAGAGTTCCTTTTTCTCCACATCCTTTCCAGCATTTGTTGTTGCCTGTATTTTTAATGTGTGCCATCCTCACAGGTGTGAGGTGGTATCTCATAGTGGTTTTGATTTGCATTTCCTTGATTCTAAGTGATGTTGAGCATTTTTTCATGTATCTGTTGGCCATTTGCTTTTCTTCTTTGGAGCAGTGCCTTTTGAGCTCTTCTGCCCATTTTTTCACTGGATTGTTAGCTTTGTTTTTGATGAGTTGTGTGAGTTCCTTATAAATATTTGTTATCAGTCCTTTATCGGATGTATTGTGTGCAAAGCTCTTTTCCTGGTTGGTAGGGTGTCTGTTAGTTTTGGTTAATGTCTCTTTTGCTGTACAGAAGCTTTTTATTTTGATGTAATCCCACCTGTTTATTTCTAAGCATGACTTCTAAGGGGATAATCAGGGATGTGAGCACGCAAAGATGTTCACTGTAGCATTATTTATAATATAGAACAATTGGAAACAAAAGTCCATACACGGGAAGCTGATTAAACTATGGTTCATCCTGTTTGAGCATCATCATCAAGTTTCAAAAGACTATTCTATTACATAGTGACACCGACAGTTTCATGTTGCTATATGAGTAAAGCAGGACATGAACAGGAAGAGTTGCAAAATTTAGAGATGGTAAGTAGGAATATACTGAAGTGGAACCTAATTTTTATTCTCTTTTGTTTTCCCTTATTTTTCAAGGTTTTCTCCTGTGACCACATTATTGGCATTCAGAAACATATTTTGTCTGGTCAGAAGATTTCCCATTAACTTTAAAAAAAAAAAAAACCAAACAAGCAACTGTTAAGTTCTGTCTTATGGAAATAGGAAGTGATGGGGTAAGGGCAGTTCAGGATGTCAGTTAAGATGGATTCAGTTAAGAGAAAGAACTGAGTGGGGGAATATTTGGAAGTGTAAGTTCTATAATATATAGAGTGAGTTTTCTAGAGCTTAGGGGAATGAAGTGGGGGAGGAAAGGGGAAAAGGGAGGAGAGAAGAGAAAGCAGTAGAGGAACAGAATAGTAAAATGTCTGTGAGACTAAAAATATTGGCTCTAGATATTTTTCCAAATACAAACTAGCCACCTGAACTATAAACATTTTGTTCAAGGGGAGATATTTTATGAAAGGGGAGACCACAGGGTGAGTTGGTACAGCAATTGTTTCATACAAGGTCACAGATGATCTTCTGCACCTTTGATTTAAGAAGGTAATTAGTCCCAAAGAGACTTGTAGTTCTGGGCTACAAAGTTCATATGGATCTTTTCAAAATCATGCACATTACCCAACAATGCAGCTCCTGACAGGCTCTATTACCAGCCTCATTCAGAAGTAGTTTAGAGAGAATATAATTTGAATATTAACAAGAGGAAACCACAAGTGTAATATGAACTGTGGCTGTTCTCTCCCTTCTTTATGTAGGAGCAGATTACCTTACTCTCCCAAGTCATCATTAAAGAAAAATCACACTGAATTGAATATACTATAAAGTTTCCACCAGTACATCACTCAATGTTAATACATGAGATCAGACTTTCTGCAAGTAGTAATTAGATCTTGATACGGGAAATGCATAATTTATTATTATGAAGATGTCCAAAGCATTTTTTTTTTTTTTTTTTTTTTTGCTGTTAATGCCTACATTTGACAACAAAAAGAGCATGATTCAGAGTTGGTTTTAGCCAACATTTTCTACAAAGGGCAAGATGGTTAATAATTCAGGCTCTTTGGGGGACACAGGATCTCCATCGCAACAGTCAACGCTGCTGTTGCAGCACCAAGGCTGCTGAGGCAAAATGTAAATCAGCGACATAGCCACATCCCAGTAAAACAGGGGGCGGAGTTGGGATGGACTGGATTGGTGTGTATTGGTCAATCCCTGGCCTGAAAAAGAGACTTTTGTCTGATGTGGGGAGGGAATAGTGGTCCTGAGAACCAGGTTTTCATGGCACCATTAGGCAAGTTCTCCGCCCCACCCCCTCCCATTGTTCCCTCTACCCACACACTCCATTCTCAGCTGTCCTCACTCTGGGCTCCTCAACACGCTAGGCAGCCAACACAACTTCCTTGCCCCACCAGCCATTAACTTTTCCCTCACTTTTCCCTCATTGCCCTTCATTATCTGACACCATGTCTGTATGTGTGTGTTTCTCTCTGTTCCCATCAATAGTATGTGAGTCCCCGAGGGCAGTCATTTTGTTTTGTTACTGCTGTCACACAGCACCTATAAGTGTGTTTGGCTCATGGTAAGAACACGGTAAGAACTAAGGCACATCATTTGATTTACTTGCACAGCAATTCAGGACGGCAAGATGATGGCACCAGATGGACCCATGTTTCCTAAGGGGGAATTTTAGGTGACATTAGTCATTTTTTAAATAGATGAGTTTATGTTAATATATAATAGGCAAGCAATGGCTAAACCCACAATTTAACAAACACTGCTTCTTGGAGAGAGAATATTTTCTGTTTGAATTTGTAAGAAAAAAAATACGTGCATCAAAATGTTTCATTAACTAAAGTAAAAATGATTTGTAGTAAAGAGAAAAATCATGATAGCATCACAAAAGTAACTAAAGTTTGGAGAACACGAGACCAATCCCTCTTAAATGTCCTTTAGGTTTCTTGTGTTTATTCTAATGCACGGAAATAAACACATCATGTTCTGTAACATTCAGAGTTGCCCTCAACCTAGAAACTAAATGCCAGAGGAACATGACCAGGCTGGCTGTCTCCAGGGCACACTGCCAGCAGTATATTCTTCCTGAAGCAACTGATCACGCCATTGTCTGGTCGATAGCCTGCAAAAGCTGCTCAGGCCCGGTGTGATCAGGAGTTAAAAGTCTTCAGGATCTAGCTCTGGAGGTATCGTTCTTCATTTTTCCTCCAACCCACCTAATATATTTTGTGCCAGTAAATTATTGACTGGTCCCCAAATGCGCCGAATTCCATACTTCTCAACCTTTGACTATGCTGATCTGTCCTCCTGGAATGCTAGAGTCCTCTTCTGCATGTACTCAATGTGTCCTTGTTCTTTCAATTTCTGCACAAAACATTGTGTTCTTGGAAAGACTTGGCTGGTTGTGGTCAGACAGAGTAACGCAACCCAACTGCTGTCCCACAGACATATCTGGGCTTTTCCACTGGGCATGGGGGAGGTCATGCAGCACTATGATTATTTTCATTTCAAGATTTATCCATTGTCAATTTCACTTGAAACACACAGTGCTCTATGCCTATTATGGCAAAACTAGTTTCACAGCCTCACCTACAACGCGTTCCTCTTCTAATTTTAGCACAGTTCCTAGGGGATATCAATTCCTTATCCCTAATTATTCATCTTTGGGGAGTAATTCTTTGTGGACTGGAAATTATTTGTATTAAAATTTACTTTATAACCTCTAAACTTAAGTTGTATACACCTTAACATGAAGTTGGGTTATATTTTTATCATCAGACTGGGACAGGAGTCAAGAAATTATGCTTTTCAATTATAAATGAAACTCATCTTTATCACTAGGTTGTGATGTATAAATTATACTTAAATACATTCAGAATTTTTTATGTAAAAGTAATGTGAATATATGTTATTCTCAAAGACATTAATAAATGGTTTAAAATATATTTCCATGTTTCTTTGGAAAGCTGTGTCTTCATTTTGAAGCAATTAATTATTTGGCAATAATGCCTTACCTTTTAAAGTATTCTACAGCTCATAGAATGCTTTCATGTAGAATATTCCATGCACTATTCACAAAAACTATAATAGGTAGGTAATACAAGATTTCATGATACAAGAATATCTTGGGTTTACAGGGATTAAGCATCAGCCAAAGTTTTTTTTTTTTTTTTTTTAATCAGTCATCTGTTTAGACCAATAGGCCCAAAGCTCTTGCGTGTCTACTAGGGTTCAGAAAACCCTGCATCTTATACCTCATGCCAGATTTTAGGAGAGCTGAATGATCTTTGTGATTTTGTTGTGCAACAAGTGTATTTGAATCATTCTGCTCTTAATAAAAAACATACACATTTCTTCAAGCCTCAAAGATTGCTAAAAAACTGAAACAAAGATACAGGTCTCTGTTTCAAAAGTATCCTCTTTGTGGTCAAGGATTAACTCTGTTTGAATACAATAGCTGGTTTCACACATGGTGATGTGAACACTAAAAGCCACCTGCACACACCTAGGCACTTACTGCCTTTATCGACTAAAAAACAAACTACAGTAGCCCTAACAAACTGGTATATATTTTTTAAGAAAACAGTCATAGGACAAACTTCACCCATTGAAGGAGGAAACGAAAGACAAGATTATGGCCAACAAAACTGTGAAGCTGATGACTGATTTCTCTTCAAGAGCCAGAAACATTAAAACAATTGCTCGTTTGTTAGAAAGGAGTATCTGTGGGCTGCTGTCAATGCCCAGCCAGGGACTCTGGGGATTTCTCTGTATTCACGGAAGCGGTGACCCTGGGAAACATGACTTTGTTTTCTGTCAAGTACATGTAGAGCTGGAGCTGTGTAATGTCATCCTGTAAGTCCTTACTTCTGTTTAGCTCTCACAACTCATTCCTACGCCATTTTGATTAAGTCAGAAGCCAACTATGTGCTGAGTCAAGAAATCAGGAAAATTTTATATTGTATGGAATTTATGTGACAATATCATTGACTCAGCGGGTAATTTGTATTGTGTTTTCTGATTTTGCTCTGGATGCTCTGGAAGGAGGAAGATGCTGAGAAGAGCAGAACATGAGGATGGATAAAGAACTATACTTGTGTTTGAAGTAGTAGAGTCTTCACATCAGGATTAAGACCGAAAAAATTACCTCGTCTCTGTCTCTTTGTCTCTCTCTAGATCTAGATATACATTGTTTACTTTTATTATTCTTAATTTCTTTATCATCAGTTCTAACTACCTTAAAGTATTCTGGGAAGAGATACTGACTTGATCTACGGGTGATTCCAATTCTAAGGTTAAATTTCTTATCCTCACAAGAATCAAGCTTAAATTTGACTGTGGGATTTTATTTCTAAAGTCCTAACATTCTTTATCTGTTCAAAGCAGTAGTAAGGCAGAGTCTGCTGGAAGCATAACTGATTAGGAGTCCTGAGACATGAATCCCAGCTATGACTCGCTGAGAACTAAACAGGTGACCTTGGGGGAGTGACTTAATCTTGGTGATCTTCAAGGTTAACCCCAATTCTTAGAATCAAGGGTTCTGAGAATCAGACGTGACAGCTCTGTTGCTAGTCCCTTGTTAGTATGTACTAAGTAGGTATGGAAGCTTTTCGAAAAAAAAGACTAAACATTTTAATTTTTTTACAAATGCATGTACTCATTATTCTTTTTTATAATTGAACAAAAATGTAACAGAGCACAGGGTTTTGTCCTACCAGGTACAAAGTACATAAGGAGATTTGAATTAATAAATAATCCCTGAAAGAACTTTCTTCAGATTCCAGCCATCCTTAAGAATGCCCCATGTTAGCAATCTAGCACATGTGGAAGGTTCTAATTTTGTTTCATTAAGACTTCGAGTACTAGTAAGACATTATTAAAATAATTAATAGCATCTCCTGCTTAGACATTGAGGGTTTTCATGACTTTTTGTACTCTCTTGCCCTTACCCCCGCCCCCCCCCAACTGATAAATCCAGTCTAGGTGATAATTCAGGACAGAATACACAGAGTCTGCCCGCCATTTATCAGTTTTTTTTTTTAAACCTAACAATCAAAAATTATTTAACTGAAGAGACTGAGAGCAAATTAATCCTTTTTTTTTTTTATCTTCAGAAGCAAGTTATAAGCAGACAATTCCAGAAATATAAATGGACTCTCCGGGAATGAAAAACTATTAGGTATTAAGTTAATGCTGCATAAATGCTTTCTATCTAATAGCCATCTCTCTCTGTCAAATTACTAGATAGATATGTAGGAAATAAAGTCATCCACATAAATTCAGTCCATGGTTATGTTGTATTAATGTGACAGCTTTAAGGTTGTTCAAGGTTATCAGGCCCAGCTTCAAATTATCTTCAACGTCTTTTACAGACTCACTTCCTAAGTCTGCATTGTTTTGATTTATTGTTACCTTAGTATGCTAATACAAAATCTCTCTAGGGAATTTCAAGTCCTCGGAGATACTAGTAATAGATATGCTTTCTCTAATTATATTAAGTTTGATGCACATAGTAACAAACACAAATTCATATGTAGGTTATAAAAATGTTAGTAGGTAGTGCAAATATATGTAGCTAGTCTCCAATTAGTGTGCTCTCTTGGATGGCAAGATGAATTTATTTTTCCTCCTCTATGTTTTCTGGCCATCTCACACTCACTCTGAAGTAAAATTCTAATCTTTGAATATTTGATGGCAAAATGAAATTCCGATAGCAAAATTCTCTGAAGGAAGTCAGGCTAATGATGCTATTTTAAAAAATCTACTGTGTTGGTTTCCTAACTGCCTCACCACCCAGTTCTTTACCCAGCAACAAGATTTTGTCTTTAATTTATACTTTATTTCTTAGAGCAGTTTTAGGTTTAAGGAGAAGTTGAACAGAATTATAGAGAGTCTCACATACATTCTCCTCACCCCACCTCCTCCCAACTGTTTCCATATTATCTAACATCTTGCACTGGTGTACTACATTTGTTCCAACTACTAATGATACATTGTCATTAAAATCTATAGTTTATATTAATGTTCACTCTTTTCTGTGTTGTACATTTCTATGAGTTTTTTCAAAGGCATAATATCATATAGTCATCATTGCTATATCTATTACACTGGGTGATTTTACTAATGATCTAAAATGATGAATCACCTCATGGCATACCCTTTCCTTCACTCTATATTCATTCAGTGACTTCCTATTACTTCTAAAATAAAATCTAGATTCCTTGGCAGGTTTTGCAGGCTTTGCATAGTTACATCCCAGCTCAAGTCTCCAAACTTTGTATGCCCTGCCTAGCTGAAACAACTTAGCACCTTCAGCCACACCAACCTTCTTTCAGAACTCTTCCAAATGAGCAGTCAGAAAAGTAAAAATGCCATGAAATAAGTTAGTCTTTAATTTGAACACTATGTTCTGAGAAGATACAAACAAATGATAGTTATGTCTTATGTGAAATGAGAGATGGATGATTTGGTATTTCAAATGTAAATTTTCTAAAATAGTAATTTTAGAACCATCTCCACCTGGGGAACTGAAAGTTCCTCACAGATTTGTTTTGTTATTGGGATTTATTCTAAAATTCCTTTGTGGCATATGAAGGTTAAGTGGGATAACTACTTTGAAAGTAAAGCACACTATTTTGGGTGTGTAGACTGGTCCTGTCCTTAAGGAAAACAGCGTGGAGGTTCCTCAAAATATAAAAACAGATCTCCTGTATGATAGAGCAATTCTACTCCTAGGTATCTACCTGAAAAATACAAAAACACTAGTTCAAAGTGACAGATGCACCCCTATGTTCATTGCAGCACTACTTACAATAGCCAATTTATGGAAACAACCCAAGTGCCCAATAATAGGTGAGTGGATTAAGAAGATTGGTATAATACACAATGGAATACTACTCAGCTATAAAAGAAGATATTTTTGTCATTTAAAACAACATGGATGATAACTGGAGGGGTTTATGCTAAGTGAAATAAGAGAAAGACAAATATTGAATGGCTTCACTTGTATATGAAATACAGGAAAACAAAACCAAAACTATAAAAAGCTCTAAAAATTTGACTGTGGAATTGAAGCTACAAGACAAGGAGATGGAGGGGGAAATACAGTGGGAAGGAGCAAATGGACTATGTGGAGGACTATGGATCCTTGGTGGTGGCAGTGGTTTGGTAACATGCATCTGAGGAGGTGAGGTCTATGCCTCTGAAGCATGGACAGTGTCATAAACCAATGTTAACCGAATAAAAAACTAACAGAAAAAATATTAGGCAAAATCTAACTGTCAGGCTTCCCTGGTGGTACAAGGGGTTAAGTCTGAGCCTCTGAAGCTATCCACAGCCACTGCAACATGAATTTGACACCCAGCCAAGGAGATTCCCATATGACACAGCAGACCTCTCCTGCCTCGCCCGCTGCTCCCCTCAGCAGTGTATTTCAGTCAAACTGCCTGTTCTGCTCCCCACTCTATGTCTGGTGAATCCTCTCACGCCCCCACACCTCTGGTCTGCATAAATAAATAAATCTTTGCATAAATAAATAAATAAATAAATAAATAAATAAATAAATGAATAAATAAATAATTGTATGCATAAATAAATAAATCTTAAAAAAAACTGTCAGTCTTAAAGTGTTGCCACTGAGATTACACTTAATGGCACGTTAAGCATGTGTGCACTTACGCACGCTCACACACAGATGTGTGCTTTCCTTCTGTCTGAAGCTGGTAGACACACTCCAAGTCCTACTCTCACCAGTTGCACACTACAGAACACATGCTGGAAAAACACTGAAAAAATATATGTAAACACATACTAAATATTTACCCTTCTTTTTGTTCTCAGTATAGCACTTGGAGGACAATGGGGCCATACTATATCATTCTTGAAAACTTTGGTCTTTGAAAATGAATGTTTGTTAGTCTAAGAAAAAGTCTGAGGAAATTTCTGGTTTGCCAAATGCTATTTTGGGGGTGTATAATTTTTTCTTAATGTCAGTAGATGTCATTTAAATTCATCTATTTGTTAAATAGTATGATTGCCCATCAATTATGTTTCCCCATGGCATTTAGATCATATTATACTTCTCCTTTGTTCAAAAGATTTTAAGTTTTAGAAAACACAGGCTGATATAGATTATCTGAAAAATCATTAAGTCAGCATAATGAAAAAATAGAGACGATCAGAAGTTTAATTTCATAAGTAGCTTTTGAATGATGGTCCTTTTTAGATTCTTACCTAAATATAAAATTTTGCATTTTTTAATGTTTAAAAATTTAATTCTGCCAACAGAATCCTAAATGGGTGAGTCTTAGTGGGGGTTTGCAACTGTACATAGTTGTATGTGTGTGGACAGGTTTTAAATGGTTTCATTAGTTCAGAAAACTGAAGACAAAATCCTGAAATGCTCTCAGTTCAGTTTAATTCTATCCTTCCCTTTGTATGTTTGCTCATAGATACACAAATCCTACCCTTATCTGTACTGTTCTACTTATTATTTAACATTTAAACCTAACTGATCAGTTTCAGTGACATTGTGACTATTAACTTGAGCTCCTGCGTGAGATATCAATAAAAAGAACTTGCAGAATTCTAATTCTAATTGCAATATAAAGAACTTGTATGAATCCTGAATCACTCAGTGATTCTGTACACACAACCTTTTTTTTTTTTTTAACCTGGACTGCTTAGAATAAAGAGGTGATAGGGTAGCCTGCTTATGTTCCCGACTATGACTGGAGGGAAATCATTCCATTGCCTCAGTTTCTCCTTCTGTAAACCTAAAAAAACCTGCCCACCTCCCAAAGTACCTGTGGTTGGGATTTGTAACATGATGATAAACTTGTAGTCTCTGAGTATCCTATGAGGAGTTGTTTGCATAGGTTACTGGTTTGCTGTATGCAGAATAACATTTTTTAAAGCTTTCTTTGTGTGATAATAGGTGGCTTTATTTAAGCAGTTTTAAATTACATTCTTGCTCGACTTAGAACTAAATGTCAATTTTCTCTGGATTAAAAAGCACTATATGAATTAATGTGACCAAAAAAAAAAAAAAAAGCACAACTATTAGGAATTTTCCAAGACTGAAGTAACATGGAATTTGATTACACAGTGCATTCTGGGCTCAGCCACAGCAGGCTGTAGATAATAGTCAGGCTGATTATGACTTGAGCATTGTTTCAATATGATTTTGCAAAGGATTTTCATTTAATGCAGATTAGTAAGTTTATTAAGCTGTTGATAATTGAAGCCTCTTAGTTTCAGTAAGTACCATCTAGCGAGGTAGATTAGTGGGGTTTAATTTGTTGCTCTCAAATAGCAAACGAAGACTTAGTGGAATAATTACATCTCCTCTATCGGGTAGTAAAATGTGCCATCAAAACAGAACTTTTTGCCATTTCTCATATCCCTTTAGTGTACCACCTCTAAAGTTTTCCACATCTCTCTCAAGCGACACCAAAATCTATAGTATGTAAATTATATTATTTAGAGATAAATTGAAGATGTAATCACACATCAAACTAAAAAGCTTCTGCACAGTGAAAGAAACTGATACTAAAACAAAGACATACAATAATGGGAGAAGATATTTGCACATCATACATTAGACAAGGGGCTGATACCAAAATCTACAAACTCATATAACTCAACAAGAAAAAAAAAATTGGCAGAAGAGCAGAATAGATAATTCTCCAAAGAAGACAACATACAGAAGGCCAACAGGCACATGACAAAAATGTTCACCTTCACTTATTATCAAGTAATACAAATTAAAATCACAATAAGATACCATTTCATACCTGTGAAAATGGCGCATGTCACAAAGACCAAAAACAACAAGTGTTGACCCACTCTTGTTGGACCTGTAGATTGGCCTAACCCCTATGGAAAATAGTCCATAGATTTCTCAAAATATTAGAAATAGACCTATCTATTATATCATGTAGAAATTCCATTCCCTGGTATCTATAATAAACAAGTTATGGAAACAACCTCAATGTCTGAGTGGTTAGGAAGATGTGGCGCCTATATATATATATATATATATATATATATATATATATATATATATATGCGTGTCACACACACAGACATATATATCTATATCTATCTATATATCTCTCTATATAGTGGAATACTACTCAGCTATAAAAAATGTGAAACCTTGCCATTTGTGACAATATGGATGGACCCAGAGGGGATTATGCTAAGAATATTTACTGAGAAGAAAGACAAATACTGGATGATTTCACTCATATCTAGAATATGGAAAAACAAATCAAAGTAACAGATAAAACTAATCCAAATCAAACTCTAGAAACTTGACTGCAGAATTGAGGCTACAAAAGGAGTGGGTGAGAGATATAACACAAAGGGGGGGAAAGGTTACAATGGACTATGGTAGAATTATGGGTGCTTTGGTGGTGTATGTGTGGTGTGGTAACACTCATGTAAAGAGAGGTGAACCTGTACCTCTAAATCATATACAGTGTTGTAGATCAGTGCTACCTCAATAAAAAATACAAATTTTTAAAAAAGAAGAAAGATGTATGTGAGCCATGAATGGAAATACTCATTTTAGAGCAAGACATGTCCTAGCTTAGCCTAAACTTTTCTAATGTCTGAAATTTTCTATTCATCTTCTTGTCCAGGTTTTAAGGACCTTGAAGGTAATCACCGTATGTCTCTTCTGATTTCTTAGCCACTAATATAATATCTGACACATTGAGGCACTCAGAGCTTTTTCAAATGAATATATTATCTCAATCATAAAATATGCTCTGAAAATAATGTTATCACCAAGTTTTCAAGTTCTAGCAAGCTATTCTTAGCCAGAGTATAAAGCAGTTGTGTTAGCCAAAAGACTGAGTCAACATATTGAGAAGATGGCAGGGTAAAAGGACTTCTTCACTGAGAGATTCTTGGCCACACGGAATACCTAGGTCCAGTCAGTTCCCGAAAGAAATTAACTTAGGGTCTTGGGTTCTCACTTAATTTGATTTCATGCATTTGGTGTCATTGCCACATGGAGCAGATGAGTCCTTATTCCCCGGGAACTGCTAGATTTGCTGTATTGCTAACAGATTCACAGACCAGACAGTGAAAAATGTTACACTAGGGGGAGTTGACATAAACAACACTCCTTACAGGAAATGCCAAAGCTGTTTTGAATGGCTAGAAATGAGTTTCAAAGGTCAATTTTCTTTCTCTTTTTTTTTTTCTTTCTCTGCCATTCCGGGGTGTTAGAATACCAGTAAGGCTGCAAGGGTGCAGACTCAGGCCTCCGGGAAAGTTGCTCCTTTCTGTATTCTCTACTGACTTCCCAGGTACTACGTTTTTTCAGAATACCCAAAATTCAATCTTAGCAGCCATTTTCAGTGTTCTGGACAGGCTGCTTTCCTTAAATTCTTTTAATCCACCACACCTTGATCACCTGAGGTCTACCTTCAACTATTGATAAAATTCTCAAAGACTCTATCGAGTGATTCTGCAAGCAGGCTTGGCTACCGGTCGCGTTGACTATTACCCATAACGTCACATGCCATAAAAAGCAGAGGAGAATGCAGGCTGCCTCTGACCCTTCATTTAAATGAGTGGTGACATTGTTTTAGACTGTGTACCTTTTAAATTGGATCTATTTCCCAAACAGCATCCCATGTCATACATGTTCCCTAACACATAACATAGGATACTAATGAAGCTTAAAGGGATATGTGTGTAAGAAGGCCAGAGCCAGGAGTCATAGGGAAACCCTCCTATCAGTGTACTTCCTAGAGATCATAGTCAGTGCCTGTTTGTCCACTTGTGGCCATTTTTATTATGATACCACCCCGATACTTTCCATGGTCATGGCTGAATAGACCAGTGGGCCAGCAGTGATGTCTGATTCCAGAGCAAAAAAAAAAATTTGTAGGTAGGTCCTTGAGTGATGGACAAGCCTCCCCAAAGAGAAGTTGATCGATCAAGTTCCCTTTCTTTGTAATTTGAATGTAAAAACTTAGAGAAAACGAGTCATGAAGCATGGCGCAATTAATATGGAGAAGTCTTGACATAAAGTTCCAAATAGGCAATGACATTAATATAGGAGCAGAAACCAAGACAGGAGCACACAAGCATCATGAGAGCAGCCTGCACACCTGTGCACTGGTAGCAGCAACGCTGAGACAAAGGCGAAATCAGGAGCCTGCGAAAACCAGAGATGGAGACTGGTCCTGTTTCCTAAAGATGCCGCATGTCAATTCTAGTCAATTCCTAGGTTCACAGTAATTTCCCCTCCCCTGAAGCAACATGAGTGGTCCATATTAATATGGCCAGAGAAGGTAACAGTAAAATCATAGGAACCAAAATATGCTCCCCCCACTAAGTTCCTCAGAGTTCACAGACGGAGCTCCTAAGGGAAGCACCTTATCTGACCCACCTGAGTCCTATGGTGGATGACACTGGAATTCAAGGCAACACCAAGAGCAATTAGCAAAGCCACCTCTTCTGAATCAGAAGATTATGCCCCTCATCACCTCACACCCCTCTGTGTGGGAGGCAGAATTGCTGAGCATTTTTATCTCTGGAAGGAGACTGATGTGTAAGACAAGCACAGAGAGGCTAAAGATTTGTTTGTATCAGGGCAGAAGTCTACGGATTATTTTGCACTTCGAAATGGTTATGCCGCTAGCTCTGGTTGTAGACATTCTAACATTTCATTGAAAGTCACCTAAAGGAATTTTATTTTTAGAATTTAGATGGTTTTTCTGGGCTGTCTTGAAAAATATATTTTAATTATTTCAAGAAATGTAATGATATATTTATAGTGAGATTCATCCTCTTTTGGTCTCCATCTTTGCCATTCTTAATGACGTCTTCCCACAGTGCCTTTTTGTGTTAGGGTGTGGTTTACAATGATGCCTTACGGAGACAGTACCCAATGTAAACACTCCAAGTTTCTTCTTTTTTTCTCATCAATTATTTTATATATTCTTTCCTTATCACAAAAGTTGTGCTAATTCATCGGAGGTCTTTTGGGAAATAATTACACAAAAAGAAAAAAAAATTATACGACCTCTGAGCCATCCCATGAGAACACTCATAACATGTTGGAATATGTTCTTGGGAGGAAAATGTCTGATACCTCAGAAACCAACAAAGCAAAAGCCTGATTTCTCCTGTGATGCAGTGACCTGGTGAAATCACACAGAACTGAATTAACCATTCATCTGAGATTGTGATGACCAGGCAAGTGGTTTTGGGCAAGGGGGCCCCGGCACGGAATAAAAGTGTGCGACACAGACAAGCTATTTTCTATAAAAATCCCAAATAGTTTCAGTGTGCAGAAGGTAAAGGAATGTCTTTTTTTTTTTTTTCAGCATCCTAAATGTGTCTGATTTAATTCCCAGCTCTACAGATCAAGGGGACACACATCTTTCTAATTTAAGTGATCAGAAATTATCACCATTCTGGAGGTAATTATAAGCATTGGATGTATTAGAAAACAGGTTTAGAAATTAATAACTTGAGGTGGAACTCCTGGTAAAAATTATCCCAGAAGTTGGTGGAAAATGTGCACTATTGTCCCTTGCTCACAGATTCTGAATCTTGTAAGTGAGCAAGGGCTTCTAGCAACACAATTTTTTAATAATCATCATAAATAATCCTGAAAATACTCTCTGGGTGACACTGCTTACATTTCCTCTTTGTCATTCCTTGGGATCCGGGTTTCCCAAAGTCGGCTACTTATGTTTATTGCAACATGCCAAGCCCACTGCTGCATGCTCTTAGCTCACTCCGTCATTGTTACTGTAGTTTCCTAAGCATATCTCTACCATCAGTACCTCTTCCTATTCCACCCTTCACTGTGCCATAAATACCTTCTTAAATTGGTTTCTCAGCCTTGATAGGATTGACATTCAGTGCTGAATGATTCTTTCTAACCCGTGTCTCGTAGGGTGCAAAGCAACAGCATTGGTCTCTTCTCATTAGAAACCACCCCCAGTGGTGACAGACAAAATTATCTTCAGCAAAATTATCTTTGCTTAATGAAGCAAAATTTTCTCTGGTTAAAACCGACTTGCGTTTTAATCTTAGGGAAGAATGGGTTAATCTTATCCTCTATTGACCAAATGCTTTAGCAGGGCATTCAAATTCCTATGTGACTTGCTTTCAAACTAAATTTCCAGCCTTGTTTACTATTAAACTATCTAGTGACTCTTCCTTTTCACCAACCTAAGCCATTCTTTCCATTTAACATTGACCTTCACACCTCTGCACATTCACTTTGGCTTTTCCTCAGGACCTCAGCATCCTTTTCTTCTTTTCCTTGCTTTCCCGGAAAAACTTGACTCCTTCAAGTTTAGCTATAAATACATCTTCTAAGTTTTTCTTCATTTTTCAAATGATCTCCACTCCTTCCTTGTGTACTGCATGGTTATTTTTCATTCACATTCATCTGCAACTGATTATTTGCCCATTTCTTTCTTTTTGATTGCAAAGACCAAGACTTATTTCTGCTCAAGCACCAACTTTTGCTTAAGAAAAGTACAAGTTGACTCTCAGTATCTGAGCAAAGGGATGAAAATTTAAAACATGCCAGAATATAATTTAAAAAAATCATTATGTTGTAACTGACTCACCAAGAATAATGGAAATAAACTTAAAAGGGCTTGATGTAGCCGAGCATCAGACTCAGAGCAAGATCTTAGCCATCGACATTTTAGAACATATTATTTGCATTAAACCCCCAACTAGAGTGAAGTTAAAATCAGTAAGAAAAAGGGACCAAACTATTCATCAACAGCCCAAATTAAACAAAACCATCACCCAAACAAACCTGTAAGCCATGTTTTCTTTGGTATTCTCCCCTTCTTTTAATAGATATAAATTATAACTTAAGTCATCTTTGAAAAACACTGATTTAGTAAGTGCTACGTAAGAGCCTTTGATAGAATTGTTACAAAGGGAACTCTCAAGAAGTTCTAGCTTTTAGGAATCTCTCTATTCTTGGCTTAACAATTGCAGTAATTTATAGCAGTTAACTGTCTCCATTTTCCCTTCATTGCCTTGTGTCCTTTCTTTATGTTGCTATCCTAACCATCCACTCTCAATTCCGTATCTAAAACACTGATTTCTACTACCACAACTACTGTGGGTGTGGAAGAGATAGAGATAATGACTTGAGGGAGAAGGATATTTGGGGAAGAGGTAGTGGTGGTGGAGATCCCCTGGGATGTTCTTTTTATTTATAATTTATTGAAGTTTATTATTGAAAATTAGGAGGAAACAAAACCAAAACAAAAGTTGAATTGAAAGAGGAGCCGTTTTCTCTGTAAAAATTTGTAGAAGCATTTTGCCCAGTGTTTATCAATGCAGACTACCTAACTCCTACATCATCTGGATTATTTTAAACATATTATCTAACTAGCTGGTTAGGCTCCTGCTCACAAAGCAAGAGTGTTGGGAATTTAAGTTTAGGTGACATAGTTTAGGGTGTCTCAGGTCTTATAAGTCCAAATTGGGTCATACTACATATGAACTTCAGTTTTGAAGTTAAGAATGAAAGATTATTGGGCCTCCCTGGTGGCGCAACAGGTTAAGTCTCTCAGCACTATGAAGCTATCCCCAGCCACTGCAGCACAAGTTCGATTCCCAGCCAGGGAGCTTCCCACATGGCACAGCAGACCTCTCCTTCCCCGCTCGCTGCTCCCCTCAGCAGTGTATTTCAGTCAGTCTGCCTGTTCTGCTCCCTACTCTGTCTCTAGTGAATCCTCTTACCTCCCCCACACCTCTGGCCTATACCCCGGCTTGTATGCATAAATAAATGAACCTTTTAAGAAAAAGAATTAAAGATTATTGATTCAAATTCCAGAATGATCTTCAAAGAGCTAACTGTCCACTGACAAAATGATTTCCAACTATGTTGTAAATTATCTATAGTGCTAATAAAACTTAGTGGGAAACAATGTAAGGAATATAAAAATGCTTTCTCCCTATTTTTCAGTGCATTTTGAAAAGTATGTATGATACAGACGATATAGGTATAACATTATGCTATTATACTTATGTCAACATAAATTTCTTCTTTTGTTGAATTATTACAGAAGAGGATTTCCTGAATATCTGAAATGACAAGACTAAACTATTGCCAAGTAACTATAAGTGTCTTATTCTAGTCGTTACAGTTACTCTCACTTATGTTACAGTTAGAGGAATGAGGTAGGCCCATAAAATCTAGTATTTTGCAGATATCAGGTTATCTTTGTGTTTTAATATCTTAATTACTTAATATCTTAATTACTTAATTTAATATCTTAATCTTAATTAAATACTTAATGTTATTTAGTATCAACTCTTCTTTTATCAACAGAACAGAGGCTTTTTCACTCCATCTTACCTACGCACATAAACATACATATATATTCTCGTATGCATGAAAACAAATTTGGGCAGAAGCACTAGTGCAGTGTATGTGTATCTTTCCCATAACCACCATAGGATGAAAAATGATGTCAACAATTGTACAACTGCAGTATGATAAGTGTGAATGTCCTAATTGGTCAACTGGACCAGAATGATGAATTTTTTTAAACACATGTCACTTCTAATCTATTCCAACAGTAATGAACAGTCAAGCAGCCTATTTCCCACGGATATCTTCAAAGCTCTACAGATTGTCATTTGAACCATTCTTTAATTGCAACTGGCACATATTGTAGTATGGCACCATAGAACCAAGAAAGCATATTACTAGGGTTGGCTGTACCCAAGTCACTATAATGAGGAGGTTTTATGTGACTAAAGAAAGTTTCATTGTAGTCGTTACTATGAACCATTATAATCATGAAGCATGTCAGAGTTGCCTGAAAATTTGATTTTTTATGGCAATATATTAATTTTTTTATTGTTTAGTGTGTTAATAGAGCTAAAAGCATTTTTTTTTTTGCTTTTGCTTTTGGTGTATGTGTGTGTATGTGTGTGTGTGTGTGTGTGTGTGTGTTTGTGTGTGTGTGTGCTTTATCCAACCTTGGATGTAATATTTTCTGGACAATTAAGATAAAATTGCATGATCGATGGCATATGTTCTCCAAGACTTTTCTCAGAAAAGTTATCTTTCATTCACTAAGAGATTTTAATTTTAAACTTTTTTGCCATTGATAGATACATGTTTTGTTTACTGTCTACATCCATTGATAATGCATATTACATATCATTTAAAAAAATTCTGTGATGCTTGCAAAGGATGCTGTATCATACCCTGCTTCTGAGTCATGTTTCCATACACATATTTCCATATACCTACTTTGGTTCAGCAGACACACTGATGTGTGACTTCTGGGTCTAGGAGGTGGATAGGAAAGACACTTGATTCTCCTTAGCCTGAGTTCTGCCTAAGTTAAAGGGTGATAATGTCTATTTTGGAATAGGGAAGGGACTGATTCAGTAGCACTTCTGATCAAACATGGAAGTTTGAATACATGCACTTTCCTGGTTTCTCTCAAATGTATCTTAAAATGACAGAAGAATACAATAAAAAGAGATAACCCACAAGGTTAAGACCATGGAGAAGGAGGTGGGAAAACATGAGGGATACCAACATAATTTCGGGAAGCTTCAAGTGGATGATGGGTAATTGGTACAGTTGACTTATTGGGTGGTGGGAAGGGAATGTTCCAAGTTAAGGGACTAGAAAGGGTGATATAAGCTGACAAGAAAAAAGCTGATTCATGTGGTTGAACCTCAGACAACATAGAAGACAGGGATGTGGCTGGCATTGTGAGGCCAAGCACATATGGGACAACTGTTTGAAAGTGTTTAAAAAAGAAGCAGTCAAATTTCCTCCTCCATTCCACAGATCCAGGAATCTGTGCCTCTCTCATTCAGCATAGTAGCAGCTATAGAGCAAAGTAGAGCTGTATTCAAAAAAGTAAACTTGGATTGGATTCTGAGGCATAACGGCACGAGGGCAGGAGGCACCATACTGAATATGGAAAGATTGAGTCAAAGTCTACACGTAGCCAGTGAGAATCCCAGGTTTCTTATTTCTCTCAGCTATTAGGATATGGGGTACTAGACTCATTATCTTCTCCACAGTTCCCTACTTACTCTACCCCACCCTGCACATGTCTTCACATAGGACATTGGAGGGTTCTTCTTAGGAAAGACTAAAGAACACCAATCAGGGACTTAATGATCTTGACTGTGGGAATTTTCCCAACAAAATGTTGGAACAAAGGAAAAACGCACTGAGAAGACGACACCAGTCAATAAGGCAAAACACTACATGACATACATCTCAGCAAAATCTTGAAAGACACATCCCTCAAAGCAAAGGAAGTGAAAGACAATATAAACAGATGGGATTATATCAAAATAAAAAGCTTCTGTACAGCAAAAGAGACATTAACCAAAACTAACAGACACCCTACCAACTGGGAAAAGATCTTTGCACACAATACATCTGATAAAGGACTGATAA
>PVIJ01020987.1:0-19613 GCA_004024925.1 Scalopus aquaticus | reverse complement strand
GTTTCTAGGGTGCCAGTGTGCAGCCGCCTAGAAGTTGGAGTGGGTGGCGAGTGCTGGGCCGTGTTCACCACCTGTTGTGGTCTTTTTTTGTTTGTTTGTTTGTTTGTTTTTTGCTGCCCTCCGTGTGCCAAGATGCTGACACTTTGCAGGGGAGGGTGTGGCCAGAGAGTTTATCAACAGGAGATTTTTTTTTTTCCCCAGCAACAGGTATGGGAGGGGTTTTGGGGATTGTCAGTCAATAATCTTTAAATTCCATCCTGGAGATTTTTTTTTGCAACAGGTATGGAAGGGGTTTTGGGGATTGTGAGTCAATAGTCCTTAAATTCTATCCTTCCCCTCCTATTCATTTGCATTCTAAAGCCCAGACAGAGGTTGTCACCGCAGGAGGTTTTCCAGCCCAACCAGTTTTTCTGGCTAATCTATCAACTAGCAGACAGGGTGGGGGAGGTTTCTTGCTTGTACTTTCTCCCCTTTGAGATGTTACCTAGCCCCAGGTGGGGGATGGGACACGGTGACCCTCCCGCTTTCCTGCTCCTCAGGGCTGCCACGCAGGGAAGAGAGGGGGGTCGTGGGGTGGGGGAGTGGGGGTCACGCTCCCAGTCGGCTGGCCGGAGCCCTCCGACCTCACCACAGTTTCTAACCTTGTATTCAGTGGCTCTCAGGGGAAGCTGGTCCGCCCATCTCTCCTCTCTGCTCCTCCTTTGTGTGGGATTAGATGTCCCCTCTCTTCTCTTTACTCCGACTCTTCAGTTTATTTTTAAGTCCAAAGCACCCCCAGGGTCGATTGTATTGTGTAGGGTATCCGGTTCTCTTCGAGACAGCTTTCAAAGTTAGGGATATTTTTCTCCAAGAATCGATTTTTTGTAGGAGAGCCTGATCCTAGCGTCTGTTCGCCGCCATGTTTTGGGGGCGTCCATTTATAACAATTTTATCAAGACACTTGAAAATGCTGAAGAACTCTCAAAGGTGAACAATGAGAAAAAAATTCCATTTTCTGTATCATCAGAATTTTTTATATTTAATCATGGTAAAAGCATTCTTAAGTTTCTGAATAATCATTGTAGAGGTCTTTCAAATTACAGGTGGTTCTAAATAAAATTTTCCTAATTTAATTTCATAACTAAATATACATGAATTTTTATCTTATACTTTGCACACGTAAACATACATATGATAGTAAAAATAACCTTTAGGCATTTGCTTCCCTTGTGAAAAACATATTGCTATCTTTCCTAGGCAATGTATATACTTATATTACATTATTAAAAATTGCTCTATTACTCTGAGTGTTGAGCTTGAGGCATATTCTGATTTTGAAATGTCTCTGCCAAGGACAAACTCCCCATGTATCTCTCAACCACATGTCTCTTCCAGGTGTCTTCCCTCCACAAATATCCTCCAAGTCCTTGGGTCCACGTCAAAACCAGAAAAATGAGAGCTGGACCTCAAGTGCATTCAGCTATAAGTCCAGCATGGCTGATTAACTCCACCCCTAATTCCCAGTGACTGTCCCCCCTTATTCATAAAGTCAGAGTCACAGAATGCTGACAGTTATAACCCTCGTTGCCTGCAAATGTAAATCTTAAAACTGGCATTATCTCACAATATCCATGTATATTTTAATATTCAAAGAAATTAACCAGCAATTATTAGAACTAGTAAGTGGTTTTACCAAAATTTCTGAATATAGAGTTGGCCATAAAATCTGAACTCACACATAAATGCACTTAAATTCTTTATTCATGTTACATTGTGAGATACAATAAGTTGAATGACATTACATGATTATTTTCAATGTTTTGCCTCACTATCAATACATAAGTCCATACTTATATAAAACTGCAATGAAAGCTTTAATACACCATTTCCATCAGTTATTATACTTAAATATGGGATGTCTCACTTTAAGTGCTTTCTTTATAATACTCACTGAAGAAACCTCTACTTCCACCATATCTTACTGTATGTTCAGTTCCTCATTTCAGTGGTGGCTCCCAGTACTGCCTATCTAATTTTCTTTTCTAATCAAGTAAATTGAGCAATACATATTGCATCCTCTTATTAGTTATGTATAAAGTAACTGCCCACAGCAAAAAGAGAAAACTTGTTATTGCTGAATAAACCTATGTGGATTTATTTTAAACAGAATGGCTTGCAATTCCAGATGTTATAACAAGAATTCTATGCCTAAGACAAGTTATTTTACTTTTCTGAGCCTCAGTTTACATAGTTTAAAATGGGAATATAATACTTATCTCTACATGTCACTATAAAAATTAAAAACTACCTGCTTTGCATAATGCTTAGCTCACAGTATTTATTATTATTATCACTACAAATCAAGATTACACAATATCTACACATACTTCCCACTGGATACTACAGAGTCTCTAAATAAAAGCTTGGGAATGGAAAATGTATTTGTAAGAGGAGTTCCAGAAAATGTGTTTTGAAACTGTAGTTGTATAGAGTAAGTGCACTCATTTTATTTTGAGTACGTTTTTATTGAGATGTCTCTCACATACTAGGTGTCAAAGAATATGAGAAGCGTTGATACTCCTCTGCTGACACTGTTCAATTATTCTCCTGGGTGCAATAAGTTTCCTACTCAAATAAGAGTTTGAAACCAAAGGGAAAAAAAATACTGCCTTTTAAGACTAAGGTCATTAACTGTGAAGCAGGGCAAGTTAAAAAGCAACCGTTAAGTTCTACCAAGTTGAACCAAGACATTGAAGACTTTCATTAATTTCCTTGTTATTATACTACTGTATAATATTTGGAATATGTTAGCCTTCATTAGATAATATTGGCATTGGTTCATTACTGGCATCAGTCTATGGTACAAGTGTTAACACAAAGGAAAGTAAAATTGAGGAATGATTATATACCACAAATCAGGCAACTAAAAAAGAAAATAAAATTTGATTCTTTAAATACATAAACTATAAAATTAAATTTGTGTAAGATTCAAACTAATTTCAAAAATTGCAGTATTTTAAAAGTGTTAGATGTTCAAAGACAATATCCAAGCTTGACAGAGAAGTGAAGTAAAAAATACTGCTTAGATCATGTTAAAGCAGGCAAGATTATGTGGTCATTCTCTCCCAAGATTCATTATGTTTACGTTCACATAACAAAATCACAAAGTCTAAATATAATTGGAATCTCAGAAGTGTGTAAGTAAATGTATTTATGAAACAAATGTTTGTGTTGTGTCTGGGACAAAGCACTGGACTAAGTACTAGAGACAGAGCAGGATAAATCACAGAGCTTTACTCTTATAAACCTTATATTCAGTCATAAAAACATGAAGTGTCAAAATTTTCTAGTGTTTGTGAAATTGAGTGGAACAGCACTTAGTTAGTACTTACATTTTGTCGAGACATAAATTATTTGCAACCAAAAAACCTGAATGAAAAAAATTACCAGCAACAAAATTTTTAACTAGTATTATGGTTCCTTAGAAATTTCCAATTACAAAATGCAAAAGAAGAATTAAGAAATCAAGAATATTATGGTGCTAAAGAGAATATACTTCCTCAAAATTACAAATGATGATATAATATTAGAAATTTAAGATCATCCTATAGGACTATTTTTTAATTTTGAATGCTAATACTTTGCAATGCAAATTTGTGTATGAATTCTAAAAGTAATATTTTAGTGTATTTACTTATTTGTTTAAAAAAAGTGCTATACAGTGAAATTAATAGTTAATATCCCAACTGCAAACTGGTATTAAGTTGTCCTAGAATCTGCATCCTGACAAGGAGTTTCTAAAATTCCAGTACTCTATCTCTCCCTCTCCTACCTCTTCCTTTCCCCCTCCCAACAAACACACACACACACACACACACACACACACACACACACACACACACACACACACACACCTTAACTTTAAATATCAACTTTGGGACTCAGGATAGCAACTGTGTGATTTCGTCTAAGTGGGATTCGTGTACGCAAAAATAAAGCAGTGAGAACACTAGACAAGAAAGGCACAAATGGAGAGTTCAGTGCACAGCTGATAAGTGTGTAGACATTTTTGAAGTGTAAATTGAGAATTCTCACTCCATTCCATATCAGATTTTTCCAACATAATCCTAAATCAACGTATTGTTGTCTTCAAAACTAAGATTGTGTAGTATTTTTCATTTAAGGGTATAAATGTGGGTACTCATGAGGAAATAATATAAAATTTGCTTCCTAAACATTCTTCAATATTGATTGGTCCTACAAGTGGGCTGTATTTTGTCAATTTTGCTATGGATGAAGTCAGAATGTATGTAGTTTGGGAAAGTTTTAAAGCACAGGCCTCAAATTCAGCTTCTTCATCCTCAAAAATGCACTGTATTTTCAGGGAGAGTATGAAATTTTCCTTAAATGGTGGTGGCTAGATATTTCTCAATTTCTAAGTCTATAGAAATAAAGAGAGAAATAAACTTAAATGGCAGGGAAAGTTTTTTTCCAAAAAAAGTACCTTGCCTTTCATAATTTCAACACACAAGACAAGATTATTAAGGTAAATCATGAACTCTTAGAATTTTAAGGAAAATTCCAAAGCATTTACTACAAATAAGGAGTGAAGTGACTACTTAAAGTTAATTCCCTAGGAACTTAACCCTTTCCAAAGGAAATCTATAAGGATGTTAAAAATGCTTTCCCTGTTCAATAGTACAAGCTAGCGCTCTTAAATGCTAAAAATACTATGCATGGTAAATTATACTAAATTGAAAAAGCATCAATTCAGTCGAATGGGACTTACCGTCCGAACTATTTAGAGTATTAGCAAACACAAGAAAGAAATACCATTGATGAGATGCCTCTAAATCAATCAGAACATCACTTTACAAAGCCGTCAGACATCTGGGAAGCTTTGTCTCTTGCTTAACTAAAATTACAAAAGTGATGGTGGGATATCAGTCCACCTGAGGTCAAATGTTTAAAAGGACCATTTCTGGTAACCAAAATGGCACATATTTGATAAAATCAGTCTGGGAGTACATTGCTCCACTGTGTTTTATTTTGTTTTTTTTTTTCTTTTGCCTTGATCTAAATTACAATTAAAAAGAAATCCATTAAGGTCAATATTTCTGCTAGAGCCTTCCTTTACTATAATAAGCTATCACCACATCATAAGTATTATTTATTGTTTAAAGTTAGTATCATTCTTTACCACCCAAATTTCTTTAGAAAGTACTATAATTATATGAGGAATGTGCCATATTGATTCAGATATTAAGATAACTATTGGTCTTCTAAGTTGATATTGAACTTATTGACAGAAAGCATATAGATAATTGTAAAATAATTCCACATAAAAAGCTGGAAGGGATAATGCTAGCTGAAATAAGTCCAAAGAAGAAAGATAAATACTGGATGCTGTTACTAATTTGTGGAACATAACGTAACTAAACTAAGATTCAAATAAAGACAAGCTTAAAAATTAACCTTTCAAAACTGACTAAAGAAATGAAGCATCCAGAGCAGGAGAAGCGTGAGAGGGGGTTAAGAACAAAGAGAGAAGGAAGCGCAACAGACTGTGGTAGTGGACTATGGGTGATTTGGTGGTGGGTGCTTATGGTGGCAATACCTGATGGGGTATTCAAATATAACCTCAACTGAAAATAAATAATTGAATTAAATTTTTTTTTTAAAAATTCCATGTAAGAAAATCACTAAAAGGAAATCTGTAATTCTTAATCCACCTTGATATGGACTCACTTCAGAACTCACACTACTTAGATCTTTAAGCACATCTGAACCTGCTTGCAGACAGCATGCTTTGTCAAGCTTTATTGAAGCCTGCAGAGCACTGTGGGATCCAAGTCGTATCAAAGGCTCCACCGGTTCCTTCCTAATGCCACTTCAGTATCCTACCAAGATGCCACATTGTAAATACCAGATCCGTCACAGAAAGTGGTCCCTACGCCAATATCACATGGTCCTGGGCAGTGCACTGGCATGCAGCCCAGTTACACACTATGTACTCATCTCAAAGCTGTTACGGATATCTCAATAAATAACACCAACAAAATCAGGAGATGCTCCTTTTCGATTATAATACAATTGTGAAATAAAAGTGTGAATAATTATGTATTCAGTTTCCACTATTTTCAAAATCCTGCATCTGAATCTATGTTTATCTCATGGATGAGTCCATTAAAAAGATAAGGTGAATTTTTTTTTCACATTTTAAAAGGACACATTTACTAGGAAAAGGAGAAAGAAAAAGAGGGGCACCTAAATATTCACGGGTAGGCAGGGAAGCTGCCTACCTGGTGGATTCTTCCTGGAGCTACATACACACATACCTTTAAAAGTCAGAAGATATAAATCTATACATAATAGTGTATTTAATGATTCACATTGTAAAAGCCCCATTGGATTCCACTTTAAGATCACAGTATCATAAATACTGGTACTTCTAATTCTTGGAATCCCATAACATCTAGACAAAGGTGTCAAATTTATTTCCAGTGATCACCTTAATCACATACCACTCCCTTGCCACAGACTCAAACCAGCTCTAAAAGAAGTTATATCTTTCTCCTTTGGATTTATTTCACTTAGCATTATCCCTTCCAGCTGCTTATATGGAATATTTTACAATTATCTATGTGCTTTCAAACTGTTGTAGGATCTCATCAGTTCTCATATATGTTTAGTTCCTAGAATCTCATCATTCACACTAAATGTAATTTCTGCAAACAATGTCAGCTATTTCTCTTCACCTGCTGTTCGCATGGAAATGCGTAAGATTTAATGAACAGCTGGTCTCTATTTCACATGCTTAATTCTGCTATTAGCCCTATTCTTAGATATTGTAAATGACCAGATTGAGAGAATGGGCCAGCAGATCTTTCTCATATATGTCCTTTGTCTTTTACGGCATGTCCTTGCCGGCTGTCCTCTTTTCATATTTTGTTTTCCTCTGAATGGGCTATTGCACTGATGGCTTTTGGCAGCTGCCGAGTGCTAAACCTGCATATAAAATCAATCTGTGGGCCAGCGCCATGAAACAGGACCTACTTGAAATTATCTTTTTCAGCTCTCTGGTTACTGTCATATTAGAGTTTTAGTGCAATGGGCAAGGACAATAATTCATTTTACTTTATGAGAAATCTTTATTTTCAAGGGCCACTGCTTGGTTGAATTCTTTTCAGATCATCCTCTTGAATTTATGAAGCACATAGAGTAATTCAAGATCCTCCTTTTACTCTAAATATTGTGGAGGAGAGACTATGTCAGAGTTCTCTGCATCAAATTTTGCATCAATATATCAAAAGTTACTATAATATTATGACATACTTATTATTATCTCATACAGAAAAAGAATTATCAGCAACCATTCCATACAATCTTCCTGTGGCATATTTTTCTACATCATCTCAACAATAAAAGCTCTATTTCATTGATTTTCATTTGATCTATTTTCATTTGATATCAACCCAACTAGATTTACCTACCAGCTTTCTCTGGGTGGCAAGAATAATTGTCCTTGAAGCCAATTACTTAGGTAGTATTTAAATTTTATTATATTCATATGTAAAACACAGGGACAGCGTCTACCCTAGAAAAATAACATGGAGATTTAGTAATTAGTAATTCATATAATGCAGCTAGAACAGTGTCTGACATAAAACAAGTTGTCAAAATATTGGTTATAATTATAATGACAGCCACCTTTATTTCTACTAGTGAGGAAGTTATATCTGAGCAACTCCGTGGCAATCACCAAATCCTATGACCAACAGAAATGCTGTTAGTATGGAATTTTTAGAATTGTTAAGGCAAGTTAGTGCTTGAGGACACAATGCAAATAAAAATTTTTTAAATACAATTTTTAGAAAACCTTTTGTTACCCTTATCTTTACTGTCCAACAACTCACTGCAAACAGTAGCACAAAGAACAAATGTTTAATTATGCTTACAAAATCAAAAAGGTGTAAAGGTACAATAAGATCGACTCTAGATTAAAAAAGACCTGGGACTCAGTTGGAAAGATACAAAACATGGAAGTCTATAATAATTGTCTGGCGGTGTCACTTCATTATTAAGGATCGCTCAATTTGAACTGTTGACCAGAGCACTGACACGTGGATTCTCTATGCGATCTGAACTCCATACAGCACGGTGACAAGGCTCTGACACAGAGACAGAGAACAGCTTTAGAGACAGTGGTATAAGAGAACCAGGTGGACACTGCAAGAATTTTTCTGACCTAACCTCAGTAGTCAAGCAGTGGTCATTTTACCTATTCTTTTTTGGGGTGAAGTAATTACAAAACTGTCCAGGAGACACAAACTTCATCCTCTTCACAGGAAGGGTTTACAAATTTTGAGACCCTATTTGAAAGTACTAAATCCTTTCTCCACAAACTACATTCATTTAGATCATTCCTTTTTCCTATGTGTCCCTTTCCCTTAATTACTCAATAATACTTAGTACTCATCATATATTGTTGAATCAATTAAACTTTGTATCATCAAGAATACAGATACGGGCCTCCCTGGTGGCACAGTGGTTAAGCACTGAGCTGTGGCGCTGTCGGCAGCAGTGACACGAGCTTGACGCCTGGCCAGGAGATTCCCACATGGTGCGGCAGACCTCTCCTGCCTCATCTGCTGCTCCCCTCAGCAGTGTATTCCCCACGATCTGCCTGTTCTGTTCCCCATTCTGTCTCTGGTGAACCCTCTCACTGCCCCACACCTCTGGCCTGTACCCCAGCTTGTATGTATAAATAAATAAATCTTAAAAAAATACAGATTCCTCAAGAATAAAGAAATCATATTTTCCTTTCATTTGTGTCTTCAAATAACACTGGTCAACATTGAGATCGTTACTGACTCTACAGGGCCCTAATCTATAGTATCTTGGCTGAACATGAATATAACCCTGAAAATTGTTTACTAGCTCTCATTTTGAAGATATTTCATATAATTCATTTTATGTTTCACTGTGTAAATTTATCCAGTAGGACTGCAACAACATCCTAAATCAGCCTAGTATGATGTAATATTGCATCACATTGCATAATACCATCATGCACACATCATCCACAGTTGATTGCATCATTTTCTGATGCAATGCAATACTACTGCCAGGCAACTGCTGAAGTAAGCTGATGTCAGCAGTGCACTATAGAAAACCCTGTCGGAAAGTTTGAGCACTGAAAATATTTCAGACTTTGTGCGAGACGGCTTAAGCTACTGTTCCATAGAACTGTTATTATTTTATCTGTTTTGGCACAATACAGAACAGTCATGCCTCCAAAGTCCATTCATAGTGTGTACAATTTCTGCTCTATTTGTGGGGAAGTGCTATTTGCAGACCAGAAGAAAAGTATTTCTTCTCAAGTGAAGAAGGCTTACCATCTTTACTTCGGATGCAAGGTTGGTGACCAAGACAAGCCTTGGGCCCCACATATATGCTGTGCTACATGTACAACACAGCTTTCACAGTGGTTAAATGGCAAACGACCATCAATGCAGTTGGCAGTCCCCATGGTGTGGAGAGAGCCAAGCAACCACACAAAAGAATGTTGCTTCTGCTTGGTTCCTCTTTCTGACAGAAAAACAAAGCAAGTGAAGTCGAGAATAGTCTACCCAAACATTCCATCTGCATTGAGACCAATTCCAAATGGTGAGGGACTTCCTATTCCAGAACCTCCAGCAGAATATTCTCTTGATTCATCTGATGAGGACAAAAGTGAGCCGACCTGTTCTTCTCCTGTTCCATCAGCATGCAGTGATCCAGATTTTCACTGTGTTGTATGATGATACAACTCCACACAGACTCACACAGGAAGAACTAAATGACCTTGTTCATGATTTGGACTTATCCAAGAACAAGGCAGAATTGCTAGGATCAAGACTCCAACAATGGAATCTTCTAGAAGATGATGTCACAGTTACTTTCCATCAAAAGCGCCACCAGCAGTTGAAGCCTTTCTTCAGAAAGGAAAGTGCTCTGGTATTCTGTTCCAATATTGAGGGCCTCACAAATGCCTTAGAAATCACTCATGACCCACAAGAATGAAGACTATTTCTAGACTCTTCGAAACTGAGTCTTAAGGCTGTGCTTTTGCACAATGGAAACCATCTTTCATCGATTCTATTCCTGAACAGCTGTACAGGAGACAAGCGAAGAAATCTAAGAAGTAGTCTATGGCTTGATTTTTTACAGGTATTAACCATAATAGGCCTATTACTATTGGCATGCATTTCATGATGTAAACATCCATTTATTGTAGATTACAAAAAAAAAAAAACTAGAGCCAAAATTAGAATTTGACTGTCATATTCGTGTTGAGCACATACAAATTGATAGGAAATGACTAATTTTATTTTAGTAACATGACAGTTATAAAAATTTGTTGACCAGTATAATTTCCAACATGAGACTTTTCTCGCACTTAGCTGATTCATTCAATCAACTTAAATATTTAGCAATGTCTTAAAAGAAAGATTGCATATGCATTGACAACAATGGTTAGGAACTTTACAAATGAATGCCAACTTCAGAGATTGCAGTAACTTCAGAAATCCATGTTAGATACCAAGGACAAGGCCTGTCTAAACCAGTACTTCTAAAAATATTAAAATTGGGTAAAGACTTATCTTTTTATTTATCAGAAAAGGAGTGCCTAATTCTTAGAGGAACTAGTGTTTACCAATTTTGGAATCATAAAATGTCTATTTGTTCTTATAAGATGCCAAAACTGAATGCAGACTCAAAACACTGGAGGGTTGAAATCAATCATCCCTCTTGAGAGAGAATATTCCTGTCTTTGATTTAAGACACTTATGGTTGAGTTAAGGTATTAAAGCATTGTTGAATTGGTTTTGCGTTTTAGAAGCACTTAAATCTGTCATGCTAAACTTGGAGAAGGAAAATTTTATTTCATTAAAGCAATTTTGTATTGTTTCATTCAAAAATATATCTTGGAATACTTCTTCCTGACAATTCCAAATGCTATGAATGCAGATACATAGGGCACAAGTCTTGCCTACACAAAGACTACCTTCTAGTTACAAACATAAATAAGTCTCTAGTGAATATTTGAACATGATAAGTGCTTTGAGAGGGGAATATTAATGTTTCTATTATAACATAAATTCTAATATAACATATTATAACATAACAAAAACATAGACATTAAGAGAAAGTGAGCCCAGTGTAGTAGATGTAGGATGTGTGGTCTAGGTTTCCTCCAGGCTTGAAGGGATTATGCCTTCAGTAGTGGGAAGTAATCAAAAGCATTCAACTGTCAAGTTTTTTCAGGAATTGTCTCCACTGACAAGTGACCTTCACTGAGCCCATGATCCCTTCCCAGAGTAATCTATCTTAATAAATGGAGTAATTCTGAAGAATCAGACCAGCTTTAAAATTCCCCTTGGGTCAGTTGAGACATTTTCGGAGAATTCTCTCCTTATTCAATTGTAATCCCTTCTCTTTCTTTCTAGGAGTTCTGATTTCAAGAGTACTTCCTCATAAAGATCTCTGTGCTGATCTTTTTGCTCAAGTAGGCTTCCCAGGAAAGCCAACATGATTTAAAAAAAAACAAAAGAGAACACCTTGTTAATCTAATAAGTACTGTTACAACAGGCACTTTCAACTTACCTACACATCACTGCCATATCAATCAATCTTTGTAAGTCACAGAATGATTTTTTCAAGAAAAATGCAAGATTCTCTAATAAATTTCAAATTACTCAGTGTCGCATTGAAAATTCTTCATTATCTGATTCTGACCTATCTTACATCTTCATTTACCATATTCCATTTATTTAATATTCATCTAAACAAACTAAACTACTGAAAACCTGGTGACTATTCCTCCTGCCTTTGTGCCTTGTTCATATAATTCCTTTGATCTTACATGGCCAAATTCTGTCTCTACTTCAATTATTCAACTCAGAACTTCCACCCACTAAATTTTACTGATCCTTTCTTTCTCTACCAACAAAGTAAACAGAACTGCTCTTTCCTCTGAATATGTACTACATTCTATGTACTTTTCTTTTGTGATTTCCTATTTACCAGTTCATAATGTAACTATTTAAACAGGTAACATTTTCTCTTCTATATCTTACATAGTAATTTACTGAATATCACAAAGATATAAAGAAGAAATGGAAGGTCAGAGGAAGAAATACAAGGGGGATGGGGGTGAAGGGACATAGGGAAGAAGGAAAAATGAGAGAGAATACAGATTGGAAGAAGGACTAGAGATAACAGCAGAAAAGACAGAAGACACTATGGCTTTCAAGGAGGTGATTTTTAAAAGTGCAGAATAACCTATTTTTTTTTCTTAACAAGAATATCTGTAACACTTTATGGCAGCTCCACTGGAGTTAAATAATAAAGACCATCATCACTTTGTACTTTGGCCAAGACAGTAATGAAATGGCAAGGTTTTAGACGTGAACTTTGAAATACGTCCCTATTAATTAATATACTCTTGTCCTTGAAGTTGAGATTGTACTCGTATAAACCATTTTACTTCCTCCTAAGCTATTTCAGGCACTATTACAGAACTCTGTGTTACTCATTAAGGAATTTAAAAAGAAGAGCAAAGGACTTAAAGAAAGATTACTTTATGGATGCTCTAGAGAATTAGAAGCATAGACAGCTGAAGCTGTTCAGCAGACCGAGACAAAATATATCTTCCTTATGATTGCTCCATACTCTGGTCACCCAGCACTTCAATCTTTGCCACGTTTGAATTCTCCCAGGAGTAGCGCTCAGAAAGGCAAGTGGAAAATTTAATTTCAAATATTGCCACAGTTTTAATTTAGAGAGAATTTATTAGTAATCAGCACAATGTCAGTTTGGGTAAGAACGGATATAGAAATCCTCTAGACCTATCCTAAGGCAAAGCATAGTTCTAGTCATTGCCCACACAGCACAGAATCCACAGTATGTGGCAGTCTTCTCTGTGCCTCCATCAGATTTTGTAGATCCAGAGACAGAAACTCTTCATACAATAATGAAATCTGGCCAGAGATCGGTGCTGTCATCAGCACCTCAGGTAGAGCCATCAAGAGTTACCCCATACTTCATTAAAAAAGTTAAGAAAGAATACATGTGGCAAACAGTCACCAAGCTCATGATAACACCATGGATTATTCCTTTGATCTGAACTGCTCGTTCACCTGTTCTTACTTTCATTTGATTTTGGCCTCATTTCCTTCAGAACTGAAATCTGATAATTCCCAATAATTGATGATGCTGAAAGAAGTCATCTCACCAAAATCCTGAGCAGTTCTGTTTTTTACATTTGCTGATTCTCTTATGTCTGCCATTATTCAGGCTATTGGTTAAACATTTCAAAATGGAACTATTTCCATAAACTAGCCTCAGCAAATTTCTACTTGGAAGCAGGCTGCTCAGCCATTATCCCTTCATCTTTCCTACCTGTATCCTAACAAAGTGCAAAAAGTGCTGCACAGCACACAGTTGTGGAGCAATTGGTGCTTCTTACTAAACAGTGCACTCCAGGGTACCAATGATCACTTCTTTTAATCATTTTTGCTTGCCTAGATACTAAAATAGAATGTAAATAATATGGGATGAGAAGTCAGGAAATTTGAATTTGAGACTCAACTCTATCGCTGCGGCAGAATTCCATTAGGACAGCAGGCATCACTCAGAGAGAAGGAGGAGGGAAGGTCTTTATTTACATCAGTGTACTCAGAAGAGAGCCTGCTCCAAAGTCTGAGCCCTGAGAACTAAGTTACAGAGTACTGATTGACTAAAGCAAGGGGTACAGTTAGCTGGGAATGCGTGAACCACGTGCATGTGGCCTTAAGAGCACTTATCAGTTGTTCCCTCAAACTTTCAGTCTACAAGGCTCTGTCCTAACTTCAGCTAATCAACAGGTCAGCTGACATCTTCCACTTCATGATCACTTCCCCACCATCTCATCTTTTTTAAAACTGCAACATTTCTGCCTCTGCTTCCTAATCTACAAAATGGGACAACAGATTGTTAGAGTCATAAATCTTTCATCTCTACTGAGAAAAGAAAAGAAGAAAAAGGTCATGAAATGGTTTTCCAAATAATTTTAAAAATCTGTACAAACTTTGGCACTAAGGAACTGAATTAGTTCTGCAAACTTAGAAACTGTATTTCTGAACCAGTATAACCTAACTTCAGTAAATTACCAGGGTCAATTATGAAGGAAAACGTTAATACTCTCTTTTCTATTTCAGGATATCATTATTTTTTTCTTTTTCCTGTGGGAGACTTGCCAAGCCCAAACAGATGGTGTTTGTTAAAAAAGAAAAGGTAATTTAATAAAGTCAACCTCATGTCGTTTATAACCCATTTTAAAAGCATAAAGCATAAACCGTTTTACTCTCACCCAGTGGCATCAGATCACTGCTTCACCAAAAAGGTCAACTCAAAAGGACTTGTCATTTCACAGCCTCTCCTCAAAAATACTCTCTGACTGTAGTCAATAAGGTTCTTGAGTAAAGGAAAATGTTAAGAAAGGGAAGATATCTAATTCTATTATGATGCTTAAAATGGAGCCATTGCCTTGACATCAAAGACTAAATATATTTCAAATAAAAAGTCAAAAACTTACCAAAAAATTCTGTTGCCAAACTTCCCAAATCTCATGTCTTAATACTTTATAAGCAAGAAATGACACTTCTTTTTTTTTAAGATTTATTTATTTTTGTATACAAGGTGGGGCACAGGCTGAGGTGTGGGGTGGTGAGAGGGTTCATTAGAGACAGTGTGGGGAGCAGAACATGCAGATCAACTGAAGTACACTGCTGAGGGGAGCAGTGGGCGAGGCAAGAGAGGTCTGCTGCGCCATGTGGGAATCTCCCCAGCTGTGCATTCAACTCGCACCGCAGCTGCTGACAGCTCCACAGAGCTGTGCTTAACCTGTTGTGCCACCAGGGAGGCTCAAGAAATGGCACTTCTTCCATGTCTCTTTATATATTGATTTCCCAATGAGAGGAATAGAAGGGCTATTTGGCTTGAGTATCTGTGCTCTTCAGTCAGGGGGTGCATTAACCCTAAGCCTAGCTTTGTTCCCAAGGGAAAAGATGGCTTCTAGAATCTGGCTAGGAAAATAATGCCCCAAGGCAACAGTGAGAGATGAGAAAGCGGTGTAAGGAGGATATCAGTAAAGTCAAGTGACTTAAACAGTAACAAACTGCAAATATGTCTCCTGCCTTTTCTTTAGTAGAGCAAAAGTACCCTTGATAGAGATGACCATGACAGATAGAGCCTTAGAATATAATCTTTCATTTGCTTGTTTGCTTTTAATATAGGGATTATTTCTTATTCAAATCTTTTCAAGAAAGGTGCATTTCAGAGATGATCTTATTGCTTTCAACATGTGGGAGTTTAAATTGTTGCCTTTCCTAATATTCATTTCTCAGAAAGAAGTGACCAAAACTGATTTATATAAATATATGACTTGTGGCAAGTGTGACAATACTCTAAAATATCTCTCATGTATGTGTGTGAATATATATGCACATATGCATCATGTGTGATTCACACATACATTGCACATGTGTGCCATATATACATGTGTAATGTTATACTCCAGAAAGTCAATAACATTTTCCAAGTCATCACTGCATAACTAGGATATATAGTAGCCAGTCAATGTCTTCATGGACAGAGATGTATTTAAAGTAGAGGCGACAAAAGAAAAACTATACTGTAAAATATGTATTAATTCTATAACCTCACTTTGTGACTTATAATTTGTATGCTGCTCTGCTGTTTTAGAGTCTCAATCTTTAAATTAAAAAAAAATCTGAATAAACCTTTCATAATTTGTTAAAGTGCAGCATGAGTAATGTTAGCATGAGGAGAAGAAAACAAAACACTAGAAAGATATGTGGAGCTGTCAGTAATTCATCAGGACCAACCTATTTTAGCACCTAATAATTTTTTCTGTGCTCCTTCTTTAGAAGAGAACAAATCAGAACACCAATGCAGTAAATTCTCACAGGGGAAACCATAATTCTATTGATGTGCTTCAAGATGGCTTTTTGTTTTCAATTCTGCAAAAGCAGATCAATAAAACTAATGCAGGTTCTCTCCTAAGATTTTTCTTCGACATTCATAGTTAGGAGACTTGATAAAACTAGTTTAACTGATTCAGCACTGGCAGGCATAATTGAGCAAGCTTTTGCAGACAAGCTGAATATAAAGAATAAAATAGAAAAACAAAATGAAACAAGACAAAGTGGGCAGTGTTAGAGTGGGCAGTTTCATCTGTCAGTTAAGTACATAGAACTCTTGAATTAAAAACTACCTAGGTTTGAACCCTAATTTTATTTACTAGCTGGTATAACTTCAGCGGGAGATGTGACCCTCTGTGCTTCATTTACTTCAAATATCTATGAGGATAATAAAAGATAGGAGAATGGAGATTATTCAGGTGAATAACTCTTAGAAGCTCTAGCAAATTCTAAGTGTTAACTTATCATTGTGTGACTCTAATGCTCTTGTTCTTTGAGCATGACTGAGCTTCCAGAATCATTCAAAAACAATCAGAAGAAATGATGTCATCCCAGGAAACAAAAACAGATGCATTTGAATGTAGATTCAGAAAAGTTTTGGAAAGAGGTATAGTGGAGTCTATGAAGGAAGAGAGGGAGTTTGGGCAGGATTGTAATGATTCTTATCTTTCTTTGTATTTGCTACACATTTTGAGCTAATGGAAGAAGAAAATTTAACACATGCTAACCAGGCTGTAAGAGAGGCTAAGGGGAATATGGAAGTAGTCATAACTTTCTTTTTTTTTTTTTTTTAAGTTTATTTATTTAAGCTGGGGTACAGGTCAGAGGCATGGGCGGCGAGAAGGTTCACCAGAGACAGAGGGGGGAGCAGAACAGGCAGATCAGAAATACACTGCTGAGGGGAGCAGCGGGCAGGGCAGGAGAGGTCTGCCGCGCCATGTGGGAATCTCCCCGGCTGGGCGTCGAACTCTCTTCACCGCTGCCAACAGCTCCACAGCGCAGCGCTTAACCACTGCGCCACCAGGGAGGCCCCAGAAATAGTCATAACTTTCAAATGCTCTCTTTCAAAACAATTCTTATCCTTAATCTAAAACTATTCAGTTCTTTGTATCTACTTAGTTGTAACTAAGATCTTTCCTATGTGTTCTTTCCATGCATCTCTTGAATGGCCCTATCCGTCCTCTCTGATGTTACCAAGACCCTTTGTAATAATAACTCTGAGACTGTCACCTAAGTAGTTGTAGGACATGAGAAATAACCTGTTATCTGTTCCTGAAACTTAACATCATGCATATGTCCTTATCTGTAAAACAAGGCAACCATTACCCACTTTTGGCATTGTGGAAGGATTCAAAAAGATAATGCATGGGAAGTTCCCATGAAAAGTGAAGAATGGTAATTGCTAGTGCCATATTGCTATCTTGTTTTATTTTGTATCATTATTTTATCTCAGGCGTGTCCCAATGTTGCTTTTCCTATGAAACCTGTACTGAAAAATCCTAAACTTCAATGAATATTTATTTTTTATGCCACATAATCAAGCTCTTGAATATTTTCAAGGGAGTAAATTGTGATTTCAAAGATATATCTACATATGTTCCTTTACATTTGCCACTTGGGTGTTTTGAGTCTTCCTACATATTCTTGTAATTATAAAATACGCTCATGTTGAAGTAATCTCTTCATAAACTATAATATAGTGGACTGCACATATCCATACTAAGGTATAAAATTTCTAATTTAAATGTGTTGGTGAAAGATGGTATTGGAGAGAATTAAGTTTATTTGCAGCCTCAAGATTACAACTAGATGGAAGTACAAATGGTTTCTTCAACATAGTTAAACATAACAGTATCAACATTGCATAATGATGAATTTTAGATATATAACAAAGGTCTCTTCACCTTCACACAGATAAATATGACTCAAAAGCCAGTATGCTATAAAAGCTACATCTACATTAAATTATATTATGTTTTCTTGTATTTGATGAGTTACATAAAAGGACGTGATGAAATGTCTTTAAATTCTTTCTGCAGCAGCACCAGTGAAAAAGAACTAGCCCAAGTGTCTTCCTCCCTTTTAAAAACTCCAAAAAAGGGGCCTCCTTGGTGGTGCAGGTTTTAAAGTCTAAGCGTTATCAAGCTATCACCAGCCACTGAGGCTAGAGTGCCACCTTTGGCCAGGGAGCAAATCCATATGGTGCAGCAGACCTCTCCTGTCTCGCCTGCAGCTCCTCTCAGCAGTGCATTTCAATAGATCCACCTTTTCTATTCTCCACTTCATCTCTGGTGAATCCTCTCACCCTGCAGCCCTGGCCTACACTCCAGTTTTTCTATTAAAAATATAAAATAAAAGCTCCCCCCATAAAAAAAAAAAAAAACACCATCACTCTCTTATGCCCACTTCCCAGCAGCCTCCTTTGCTCAGGCTCAGGATGTTAGCGCAGAGTGCAGATGACAACACTGCACCCGGCATCCTGTCTAGATGTCCAGGTGCTGCACTGCTTGTCCCCAGGTCCTGGGGTGGAAAAGGTAAAGCAGCTCCATTTGTACGCAGCCCAGAAGGCTGCATCAGCCACCCTAAGGACCGTGGCGGGGGGGAGGGGTTAGAAGCAGAAGTTGGGGTACAGGGCTGCTCCAATATTTGTTCATTTCTTTTTATTGTTGAAGACTACTTCACTGTATGAATGTTATCAAGTTCTCAATGCACTTGTTGAATGCTTTCAAATGTTGGCAATTATGAACAAAGCTCCTACAAACATCTGTGTGCAGGATTTTGTGTAGACATAAGTTTGGAACTCACTTGGGTAAATACCAAGGAGCTGTACTATTTTGAATTCTCACCAATAATGAAAGAGAGATCCTGTTGCTCTGCATCCTTGTTAGCATTTGTATTGTCAGTTTTTTGGATTTTAGCCATCCTAATAAGTACATAGTGCCATATTGTCATTGTTTTAATTTTTTAATTCTCTGATGAGAGATTATGATGAGCATATATTCATATACTTGTCATTTGTGAGGTATCTGTTCAGGTCTTTAGCTAGGTTTTTAATTGGGTTGTTTGTTTGCTTATTTTTGTTGAGTTTTATTCTGATAAGTATATTTTACATGCCAGGCCTTTAAATGTGTTTTACTGTCACGTTTTTATGGGAGGTTTTATTTTCATAAGTTTTATATTTACAAAAAAATATAATAGAGTTCCCATGTACTTTCAAACTATTATTTTTAATTTTACATAGGTAACAATCATCACTTCTAATAAGTATTCACAGAAAATACAAAAGTCGAAATAAGATCCAAACACTATCAGATGGGATTATATCAAAATAAAAAGCTTCTGTACAGCAAAAGAGACATTAACCAAAACTAACAGACACCCTACCAACTGGGAAAAGATCTTTGCACACAATACATCTAATAAAGGACTGATAACAAAAATTTACAAAGAACTCACACAACTCAACAAAAAAAAAGCCAATAACCCAATCAAAAAATGGGCAGAAGAGCTCAAAAGGCACTTCTCCAAAGAAGAAAAGCAAATGGCCAACAGATACATGAAAAAATGCTCAACATCACTTATAATCAAGGAAATGCAAATCAAAAC
>PVIJ01020986.1:0-19613 GCA_004024925.1 Scalopus aquaticus | reverse complement strand
GGGAGAGGGGATCTGGTGGTTCTTTCTTCTCCTTAGTCAGTCTTTTTAGCTTCTTTCCAAGTTCTACTCACCCTTGAGGGTGTTAGATTTATGTAGCGTTTCTGGATCTTCTCTGGGTTTGGCTGATGTCACTTTATCGGCGGCTTTTCTTTTGGGAGAGTTGATACTAGCTTCCCTTTACCGCCATGTTGATGACGTCACTCCAACACTGCTATTTTCTCTTGTTACTTAGTAATTTCCAATTTCCCGTGTAACATTTTCTTCATCAACTTCACATTCTAGACAAATGGAATAACCTCCTGTTCATTAACTTACTCTCCAGAGTCATTTCAAGTTAAGTTGTAATACTGCCATCTTTAGGGAATGTTTCTGAATTTTTTAAGTATATAAACCATACCTTTTCAAACCATCCTGCCTCCAGGACTGTAAATAGATTGGTTTTGTGGAATTTTTCACAATGTAGAAGGACAGTAGGTCTTCGACTGATTATCTATTTGGAATTAAAATTTTATTAAACAGAATTACTGTTCTACTCTTGACGAGGACCCAATGACCTTTTGTGGAAGACCATAATAGGTTCGTCCCATAACATCAATTTATTTGATGACCACCACCCCAAATACACTGTTAATGCACAAATTATTGTATTTACTCTAGTGTTTTCTGAACTTGCTTATATGATGATCATTTTGTTCTTTATTTTTTAAAACAAATTTTCCTAATTAAATGCAGTTAATTGAAGTTATAAGATAATATCTATATAAAATGAGTATGTCTATATATCAGAAAACTAATCTAATCTTTTAAAGTAAAACTATTATGTACAGAAGCAGTAAAAGGGAGGAAATGTTTAGCTATGAAACATAACATTTGAAAGTATCCTAATTTCTTACAAATGTGAACTTTTATGCTTACTACTTAATATTGTGAGAAGAGTCTGTGGAGACTTTTACAGAATATTCATCCTCTATATTATTGTACCAACCCAAAAAATAAATAGTTTTGCAAGTATCATTCACTTGTCAAACTAATAAAAGTTTACATACATACTCATTTTTTCCAGATAATTTCATATTTTTATTTGATTTTTCAGCCCTCTGTATTGTATAGTTGAGGCATGCCACTTCTCAAACTACAGTGAGTGGGGCAAAACCGAGAACTAATGCCAAGCTCATCTAAATCTTTTGTGTTCTCTGAACACTAAACATGCTTATAACCCTAGCCACTATTTCCACTAAATGTAAGTGTTTTATTGCAAATATTGTGAAGAATTTGATGCTGGAGATCCAAATTTAATCAAATGTCAGATATTTTAAAATTTTTAGCTTTTTAAGAACTAAAAAAAATTGAACCTGATGTTTTTCCTTTATGGATTATGTATGACATACAACGTGAGAATGAGATGACTGAATTTAGGGATGGTTATGCCCTAAAGATGATGAGATTTTTTTCTTCCTTCAAGTCTGTTGACTTTTTCTTACATGTATCCATCTTTCCTCCATCCATTTATTTCCTTAAAAAACATTTCCATCTCTTCATCTTAGACACAGGAGAAGAGATATGTAAATCCAAATCACTTTTCTTCCTTCTTCTAAAGAAGACCATGTATAATAGGCATGAAAATAGAATTGATCTGAAGAATTTCTCTAAGTACAGAAACCTAGATGTTTTTTAGTTCTCTAAAATGATGTAGTTCTTTCCTTCTCTATAGGAGGGATGAAATAGCTCATTAAAATGTAAATTAGGTGGAATGAATGGTATTTAAAGTCTTCGAGTTATTGTAAATTCCAGTTACTTAACTTATAGCCTCTGTTTCTTTAACATATGAAGCATAATGTGTCTATGCTGTTACAGACATCAGGTTCAATAAGAAGCTTTTAGAAAACTATAATTGCAAAAACATGTTTCTATGGTGCACACCACACTTGTTTGTACTTGTTAGTTATATTACTTACTTGTGGTGGTAGGTTTAAATGAACTGTGTAAGGTTATGTTTGTTATTGGTCAGCTACTAATGCCCATTTTCTGTCCTATATCCTACTCCTACATAGACTTTGCTTTTAACTACTTACCAAGAAATACTAATTGCCTCATATGCAGAATATAAATAATCAAAGCAAATCACCTGAAAAATCACAATAAAAATAATTCATATATTTTATGAAAATTAAAGTGGTTAACAGAGTGGAGGAAAGTGTTTGGGTGGGAGGATGGTAGAGCACATCAACCTGATAATGGGAATAGCACTAGAATGTTAGTGATAGGTGGAGTGAGGCTTATCCATACATAGAGGTGAAGATCACCTCCCATATTTACAGTTTTATTAATTGAAGGTAAATCAATAAATTTTATTTATTTATTTTTAAAAGATTTATTTATTTTATGCATTCAAGTTGGGGTACAGGCCAGAGGCGTGGGGCGGCGAGAGGGTTCACCAGAGGCAGAGTGGGGAGCAGAACAGACAGATTGACAGAAATACACTGCTGAGGGAAGCAGTGGGTGAGGCAGGAGAGGTCTGCCACATCATGTGGGAATCTCCCTGGCCAGGCAGCGAACTTGCCTTGCCGCTGCTGCTGACAGCTCCACAGCGCAGCTCTCAACCGCTGTGCCACCAGGGAGGCTCTTAAGTCAATAAAATTTAAAAAATAATACTGATTGAAGTAGTAAAGTCTGCTGGCTTTTTCTTTCATTTACCCAGTCATTCATCTTTCCTCCATCCATTTATTTCCTTAAAAAATATTTACATCTCTTGGGCCTCCCTGGTGGCACAGTGGGTTAAGTGCAGTACTATGAAGCTATCCAGAGCCACTGCAGCATGAGTTCGATACCCGGCCAGGGAGATTCCCACATGTCACAGCAGACCTCTCCTGCCTCGTCTGCTGCTCCCCTCTGCAGTGTACTTCAGTCCATCTGCCTGTTCTCCCCATTCTGTCTCTGGTGAATCCTCTCACCGCCCACCCCCCCCAATCTTGCACCTCTGGCCTACACCCCAGCTGTTATACATAAATAAATAAATCTTTAAAAAATATATTTACATCTCTTCACCTTAAACACAGATGAATTTATATATCTGCATTTTACTAAACAATCTCTTCTAAGCTATAGCATACATCTGATCCCCTTATTACATAGAAAGCTTAGTGTTGCATATTTTTTAAATCAGGATATTCTTAATAAATGTTATATGAAGATTCAAATGATGCTGCTAAGAATTTTAATTTTTTTATGCCTACTATAAAACTTCTTTTTATAACCATGTTATTGTGTTTTGTCATTTTTAGAAATAGTTAAAATTTACCTGCGTGACATATTTGTTGTGACGATTTCATTCAATTACTTAAAATTACTTTGAAAGATTTGTTTTTTACTCAGATCGAATGCCCCTGCATTCACATGTGAAAGAGAAAACAATGTAGCATGAGGAATTATTGAAAGTCCTCATGTCAACTATGTTTCTTTTCACAATGAAATTCAATTTGCCTAGAATTCTATGTTCAACAGACACTTTCAGAGCTCAAGGAGGGCGTAATTACAAGGTCAGGGACTCTTCATGGAAAAGGCTTTGCTTTGAGATTACTGACGTTCATATCTGTTCATAACTGAGTATGTACCAACCAATGAAGGAGAAGCTTTTGAATTATTTTATCATGGTTAGTTTTATACATAAATGTAGTATTTAACAAATGTAGAATTTACCATATTTGACCATTTTTGATTATAAAATTTATGACATAAGTATATTCACATTGTTTTGCAACCATCACCATTATCTTAAATGAGACTTTTAGAAGCTTTTGAAATTTGAGAGGAACATATATTCCGTATAAAATCTACAGTTTTATTATTTCTGAGCTTTTTGTAACCGATACAGCTTACATGAACTTTAGCCTCCCAAATAGTTTTCATTTTCCTTAAAACATCTACTTTTTTGGCACTGGTAGAAATCATAAAAAGAAAGATATTTAATTTATACAAATTATATGAATGAAAAATAAAATTCAATGTTCAAAGTCTCATAATAAGGTAGATTTTTTAAAAGGTGACACTCAATGTAAAGTTTTTAAAAATTATACATATTAAACTTTATGGTCCAAATGGAATTATATTTCAATCAATATTTATTTTCTGAACACTACTCTGAAATATAAATGGTATACAACTGAATTGCTTAACTTTATTTTTATTTATTTATTTTAAGAAATTATTTTTATTTATTATTTATTTATTTATTTATTATTTATTTTTAAAGATTTATTTATTTATGTATACAGGCTGGGGTGCAGGCCAGAGGTGTGGAGTGGTGAGAGGGTTCACCAGAGACAGAGTGGGGAGCAGAACAGGCAGATCGAGCGAAACACACTGCTGAGGGGAGCTGCGGGCAAGGCAGGAGAGGTCTGCTACGCCACGTGGGAATCTCCTGGTCGAACCTCTGCTACAGCTGCTGACAGCTCCACAGCACTGTGCTTAACCTGTTGAGCCACCAAGGAGGCCCTGAATGGCTTAACTTTATTGCTAAATTCTTCCAAACGTATTTAATGTGTTTATAGAGCATGTGTATCCACAATGATCTATTTTTTGTATGTATTCTTACTATATCCCATATATATTACCAAGATAATAGATGGGATAGCTCAGTGAATTCCTCATATTCCTGTGTTTGTTGATATTTCTACATAAATAATCATCATATATTTACGCATTTAACCAAAGCACTAATTGCTTATATAAAACAATTAGAGTAAATTTTTATTCAACTTCATCCTTTAAGTAGGAATAATTATAGAAAAAAAGAATAAATTCCTAGAAACTAAATGCTAACTCCTTAAGCCTGGATAAACTTATTTTAAATATCATTGCTGGAAATCTTTTTGAAGTTCTTTCTTGCCTTCTTAAATAAATAGTATAGTGAGCTTGCTGCAAACATTTCATATTGAATGAGAATAATCTTCATGAACTTTGTTTATTAGAAATTATTAAAGGTTCAGTGAGAGGTAATGTAGAGTAGAAAAAGAAGCCAAGTGGAAATGATGCCTGAAACTGGCAGAAACAGCTTCATTAGGATCTCCCTCAGTCATTCAAAATAGTGGTTTAGAGCAGTATTGGAAACACAAACGATTCGAGTTTGAATCCCAGATCTTCCACATCATAAACTATTGTAGTTGGGGAAAGGCTATTTCAAATGTAGTTTTCTGTATGGTAAAAATAGATCAGTAATATTAATAATGTATCATTTCATTACTAATACCAAAAAGAAAAATATCCAAAAACATATCAAAAATAAATAACAAAATTTGGCGAGGGTAACAAATTTTGTTGAGGGTGCAGAGAAAAAGAAATCCTTGTGAACTGTTAATAAGAATATAAATTGGTGCAGGCACTCTGGAAAACAGGATGGGGGCTGCTCACAAAACTAAAAATAGAGCTACCATATGACCTACTATTCTACTTCTGACAATATATATGAAGAAAACAAAAACATAGGGTCTGAAAGATATATACACCCAATGTTCATTGTAACATTCATTTCCAATAGCTAAGATATGAGAACAACCTAGTTGTCCATTGATGGATGTATGGATAAAGAAGATGAGTTATATATGGATATTTATACCATTATCTCTCTCTCTTTCTCTCTCTCTCTCTCTCTCTCTCTCTCTCTCTCTCTCTCTCTCTCTCTCTCTCTATCTATCTATATAATGGAATATTTTGCTTGGCCATGAAATAGAATGAAATCCTGCCATGTGCAGCATGAGTGGATATTGAGGACATTATGTAAAATGAAATAAGTCAGACAAAGACAAATACTGTACGATCTCCATTATATAGAGAATCTAAAACAAAAACAACACCAAAAACCAAGGTCCTATATACAGAGAAGAGCTTGGTGATTGCTGTTGATTGCCAGAGGTGGTGAAAGAGATCCAAAGGTCAAATTTGCAGCTTCCACTTATAAAATAAACAAGTCATGGGCATGTGAAATGCCGTAGGTGACTATTGTTAATAATACTGTATTACATATTTGAAAGTTGTTGACAGTAGGACTTAAAGGTTCTCATCATAAGGAAAATAATATAACTGTGTACAATTGTTGTTAACTAGATTTATTGTAGAGATCATTTTGCTTTGCATACAAATATCAAATTCTTATGCGATACATCTGAAACAAATATAATGTCATGTCACTATATGTTAATAAAAAAGATGGACTCTTTAAGGGAAAAAAATGTCAACCTTACAGAGTGGGCCTAAGGAATAAATAAAATCATCTGTATAAATCACTTAAACTCTCTGTCTGACATACAATAAATGCTCAACAAATGGTGATGGTGTTCTGCAAGCAGCAGATAGCGACAGTGATGTGAGAATAAGGGAAGGACAAGTCAGGATAAATAAAAATGGAAAACTAAACCTAGGTGTTTGAAGCTTGTTGTCATATCCATAACTAATTTTCTTATTTTCTACTGCTGCCAGAGCATATATTGTTGCCTTGCTATCTGTACTTCTAACAGTGACTCTCAGCTCTGCTGATCTTGATTGTTTTATGTCTTCATTTTATGCTTTTGTTCCCTTCAAGCTTTATTTATATAGTGTTGCTTTTTTAGGTGAAAAAGTGAGCTTTACCAGATGAGGAATGATTCACTTAATTTCTATTCAGCAGACAAGTCCTCATAATATTTAGTAGCAAGTGTTTTCAGGTTGTCTTTATTTCCCTCCACTGTGTTTTCAATTTTTCTTATTTCTGGAAGTACATACTCTTTAAAATAGCTCACCTTTTCTCCCTTTACCCAGAACCTGGTAAACACTCAAGTCTTTGTTTCTCCAAGTTCGGCTCTTTTAAATTACACATATTGATAATAAAATATAGCAGCTTGGTCTATTTGATGTTCTTCACATCGTATAAAGTCCTCAAGATGTTGTCACATATGGCAACATATTCCAGTGTATGTATGTGTGTTTGTGTGTCGTATATTCTTTATCCATTCATTCATAGAGGAACATTCAGTATGTTTCATAGCTTGACTGTTGTGAATAATGTTGCAGTGCATCTATGAGTGGTGATTTCCCTACTGGGATCTTGATTTCATTTCCTTTGATATGTACCCAGCAGTGGAATGTTAGATGATCTGGTAATTCTATTTTAATTTTTTTTGAGGAATTTCCATATTGTTTTCCATAGAGGCTACACCAATTTACAGTATGTCCATCATTTTCCAAGGGTTCCCTTTTCTCCACATCCTCACCAATGCTTCTAACCATTTTTTTAAATTGATATTAACTGTTCTAACAGGCTTAAGGTGATAATTCATTTGTGGTTTGTGGTTTATTTTTTTCTGTCTTGGTTTTATTCTAATTACAAAAATTTTGTTAGCATTTTTTTTAAATTGTGTAGTGATGAAGACTTTCAGATATGTAATTTAAGATACTGTTTGTCTGTAATAAACAAATCCTTTATTCATTTCTTGAAAAATGCTGTTTATTATGTACTGGGGAAAATTAGATTGAAATAAATACCTACGTAATATTACAAAGAGTTGACTTTTCAAATGCAAATAAGTTGCACCTGATGTTATTTAATATAATACAATTTGTTCATATTTTAGAATAATTTTATTACTTCTTACCTGTACTATATGCCACTTTATGTCCTCATTATTTTCAGAGATAGGAAATAGAGCACAATGAAATTGTCCCCAAGCCTCAATCAATTAAGTTCCCTCGTTATAGATGCTAACATTGCAATAGAATTGTAGTAAATAATGTCACGTTAATTCAGTTTACACAATTCATGAATGTAATACTTTTCTAATATTTTTTTGTGAGTAGAGTAGAATTTTATTTAAATACAGGTGCAAAAATTAGTCATTAATTTTTGAAAAAAAGGTTCAATTAAATAAAATCTATGAAAAATGTATTCAGTAACATAAAGAGTAAGAAATCATAGTCTAAGCCCATAAGCTTTATATTATTTTCATTCACAAATTAAAAAAAATTATTTATTTATGCACATAAGAATTGGGGTGTAGGTCAGAGGTTGGGGTGTGAGATGATTCACCAGAGACAGAGTGGGAAGCTGAACGGGTGGATCTACTGAAATACACTGCTGAGGGGAGCAGTGGGGGAAACAGGAGAGGTCTGCTGTACCATGTGGGTCAGCTCTCAGGCTGGGGATGGAACTCTTGTCACAGTGCTGGCACTAGTTTGATAGTGCTGAGACTTTAACCCCTCATTCATGAGTTTTTGGGGGTAATCATTCCACATCAATAAATACATCTTCCATTTTTTTGATATTCTAAATCAACATACCTGAATATGACTTATTTTGGGTGACATACTGGGTGGTCTGTTTTTAGTTGAACTAATGATAATAAACATGATTTCACATAGAAAATACAAATAAAATTCTGTTGCTTAATTCCATTAATTGAATATATTTCTTATGCTCTAGCAAAGACCTGGAAAATTTGTTTTTGTTTTTATTAAAACTATTCACTTTAGCTCTATAATCTACACAATAGCTGGTCATATTTTTATTAATGTCTAAAATTAACATTTATAGCCTAGTCTACAAGTTCTCTTAGCAGCACTTCCGTTTCACACCCTCCCCTCCCCTGGCATTAAGTGTTTCTTTTCTGTATAAACTCTGTGGGAATTTCTATCCTTCCACCCCCTGAACTTTCAATCTAGGGATGTTTTTGGAAAGGTCAACTAGTAAATAATTGTCAGCTGAATGAACAGAGTTTGAATCTATTTATTTTTGTCTTTAATAAAGTAAATCTAGATATAACAAACATGATGGTTCTTTGAGTATATAAAATTTCTGCAGATATTCTGCAAGGTGCTCGGCTAACAGTGATAAAGAAGAAAATCCTGTCTAAGCATTTGCAATGTAGCAGGCATTGGTAAGATTTACGGGAGTCACAAGTTATAGGGCCCAATTTAAACTCGACTTTTTGCTCTAAACTTCTTGGATCTAAAGGAATGTTTGCAATTTGTAGGAAATCTTCAGTCACTGCTATAATGATAGTGACATTTATGATGTTTATATGGTGATAATTAAGACGACTAAAGCTCATATTCCTCTAGGGTCAGTACAAGTTATAAAATTAAAGAAATCATCCTTCTTTTTTTCCTCATTGCTCAGAGAAAGTTGTTTTTTATCTTGGGTAAATATGCTGTACCCCAGTGTTTGTGTGTATGAAACAGACATGTTTATCAAGATTTTTATTAAATGATCCAGAATGGCATATCTTGGCCAAATATCTGTAATATTATGCATCGAGATTAATTTTTATATTGACTTCTAATGATAAATTAATCTCTTACTGTTTTCTTACCAGGACATAAACATATTTAGATATCTGAATATTTAAGAAAAATAGCATTTATATATTACTTTGTAAATAAGAATTGCTATGATACATAGGATACTTGAACTTAATATTTTTGACTATTGCCTTGTCTGTCTTTTAAGTGTATGTTTTTTTTCTAAGAGTTATGTTGTGGCAAGTACTAGTTAGAATCAAGAGCCATTTCAGGGGAGGGGAGGAAAGCCCTGCTACATAAATAGAGCTACATTAGATAAGTATATCACGTACACATCATGTTTTTACATTTGGCAACCTAATCAACAAGTTTTTAGGAGAAAATAATGGGAATTTCAACCTTGCTTAAGAAAGGTCTTTAAAATGGTATTTGGGCAGTAAATGTTAGGTGCTAGGTGTTAGGTGTTATTAGAAATCAGTAATAGACTATTGATTAGATCTGATTTGCTTTCTTTGACAGCTGTGTAATAGTTGGCTGCATATGCGTAAAATATGATCAACTCAGTCTAAATGTAACTGCATCTGACACGGCATTCATAAAGGTAACTAATTGGCCGTTTTGTGCTATAAAGAAAGAACTTTAATTAAACTGATGTATTTGGTTTCATAGGTCAACAATGTCATAAAAATTCTAAATAAATGATATTAAATAACATAACAGTGTTCCCTGCATCCTTTTAAGTGGTGCTCCTAAGGACCACATTTTTTATTAAAGCAACCTCCAAATCATGAATATTAATCAAATAGTATTCAAAGTAATGCATATACTCACAGATACCATAATTTTTCTTTTGAGTAAGAAAATAACCCACAAGTGAACTTCAAATTAGAACACTTGATGAGCCTTAATTAAACCCAAATATTAAAGTACTAAACCTCAAAACAAAACTAAGTGTTTTATAAAAACATTTAATAAAATAGGGGCACTGGTTATTTAAAGTACATGCAAGTAAATATGTTTGTCTTATATTGTGAGTTAAATGTACAGGTCAATACAATAATCAGAAGAATGTATGACTTCTTAAGTTCATTTTCTTTAGTAAGTAACACAGTTTATTAATGAAATATTAATTAGACCTTTCACTTCACATAATGCATTTTAGGAAAAGTCATTGAGATATATAATCCTTTGCTTGTACTGAAATAGCCTTGTAAGAGGAGGAACAGAGGAAAGTTATCATTAATCTGATGAATAAATAAGGCATTCGTGTGTGTGTGTGTGTGTGTGTGTGTGTGTGTGTGTGTGTGTGCAGGTGGCAGAAAGAGCAGCAACACAAAGATTTGCATTTTGATCACAAACTTGGATTGCTGCAGCTGACATCCCATCTCTGTAGTGTGAGTGAACTCCTCAAAATTTGACTTGTCACCTTCCTAAGACTGGGTTTTAACTTGAGCCCGAACAACATAGCAACAATCCAGTAGCCACAGACTATATTTTATATCCAACAGTGCATTTCAATAGGGTCAGAGATGTACCGGTTCATTTTTCACACTAGCCTTTCCTCCTTATCCCTTTTTGGTTAATATAAAAGTGTGCCCAATTTAGAAGAAACAAGTTGAAGTATTTGCTAGAACTGAGATCTGCCCTCTGTGTATTACTGAAAAGCATCCCAGGAATCACTCTGTATCACCCACTTAAAACTGAACGCAGCTTATGTATTTTCTATATTGTTGACTAAAATGGGAAGATGAGAATTTTTTTGGCACTAAACTGACATTTCATTTTGCTTTAGTTCTGCTCTACTTTATTATAGAACACGGCAAGCCAGAAAGCAAGCCAGAAAGCAACCAGCCTGGATTGGCTTGTATTTTGGTGCCAAAAAATCTAATCAGAGTCCAGCATATGGGGCTTTTGAGCAAGGAAATGATGTTAAATATCTGGTTGTACATTTGGACTGCTCCAGAGGCATGTGGGTTTTGCCTGGTAATCTTAGAGGTACCTGAGGGATGGGGGTAGGGGCTAGAACAGCTGCGGCCACTCTACCTTTAAGTGGCCTAAATTACCCTTGGCCATCCCACCTTATCCACATGAAAATTTCTCTTTGGCTTCATAGGTCCTTTTCTAAACTGCCTAAGAGCAAGTTAGTGAAAGCTTATTTCTAGATTTAGGAATGAAATTGTTGCTGTAGTCAATGTGTTATATTCAAACTGGTGAATATTTAATTGGATATCTACTATGCAACAAGCAATGTATATCTTGTATTAAGATGTGAAATAAAACCCTACTTAAGGGCAGTTCTGAAGCTCAGCAAACTTCTATGAGCTTCATTTTCTTCATGTGTAAAGTAAGAATCTTAGTGGAAGTTAGTAGACAAAGTGTTGAACAAAGTGCCTGCAGCTCCCTATGCTTTAGAAAGCCCAGGGCATTCAGCGGATCTTATTGAATCCTTATGACTTTAATCTGATGACTCCCACATTCGTTTCTCAGTTTCTGGCTCTCTCCCCAAAATGTAGATTCTTGCTCTCAACTTCCTAATGTCATCTCAAAATGAATTCCTGATTTTATGACCCATGAAACTTTTTTTTAAATAATCTTCCTGGTTCAAGAAATTGTAACTTCATCCTCCCAGTTTGCGCAGGTCCCAAAATTTGGAAGTGGTTTTCAAATTTATTTTTTTCTTTTCACTTCACGTGTGACCAGTCAGCCAAATCTGTCAGCTCTAGCTTCACATTTTATATCCAAAATCTGATCCCTTCTCACCCTCTTTATCATTGCTTCAAGCCATATTCATCTTTCAACATGACTATCACAGAACTTTCCCATCCCTACATGTATATTTGCCCCCGTTCATTTTCTTCTGAATGCAGCAGAGTATCATTTCTAACGTGTAAGTATTATCTTATCACTTCTCTGCAGGAAGAGAATAGCCACTTCTAAGACCCTGCTCTGTTCTTTCTGTCCTCAGCTCTTTCCCTGTGCCCTCACCTTCCATGACCTCCCAGTTCTATTTTGGACATTTCAAGTGTGCTCTGGCCTCTGGGCATTTGTGCTTTGCTTCCCCCAACCTGACTTGCTCTTCCTCCAGACCCCTGATAGCTTGCCCCATCCCCCATCCCGGTCTGAGTGCAGATGTTACCTTCTCAGCAAAGACTTCCCTGGCCACTCTCTTAAAATTACCAACCAGTTACTAATAGTAGAATTTTTCTTTTCTGTTCTTTTCCACAACAAGATCTGATTATTTCCTCCTTCAATAGAACATAAGCTCTAGGAAAACATGGATTTTGATCCTTTCTGTTCATTAATGTAACTCCCAAGTCTACAATAATGTCTAGTACATATTAGGCACATAATACGTATTTGTTGAATAGTTTGAATTGATTTATTCTGTGAGCATTTACTGAGTACTAAACATATAGCATTGAATTAAGTGCTGTTGATACTTATGACAAAGAAGGGATACAGTACTCTATATCTCCAAGAAAATTAAAATCAAAGTCAAGAAATGAAGCATACGCATACTTCCAGTATAAGACAGAACATGAAAAGTGGCATTAACATATTAGAAGTAAAATGAAAAAAACAGAAAGATGGATTTCTATGAGAAATTGATATCTAAGACTGAACCTGAGGTCATGGGATTTTAACTAGGAGAGATGAGATAGAAGTTGGAGGATTTCTATGGCAGAAGGATAACATGGACAAATCTTTATATAGCTGGAAAAGAGTTGCTTCAGAAAATATGGGATATACATTTCATATGGGTGGGAGGTATGATTTATATGTAATGAACTCTTCACGTAGTGTTCCTGACAAATGGAAGTATGCCTATTCCTTGATAAGGGAAATCCATGTGGTTTTGTGTTACTCATTCACTTTTCTGACCTTTCCTTTGTCCACATTCAATAAAATCAGTGGTGGCCAAGTCTTCAGAGCAGTCTGGTGTGGAAAGCCCTGATCCCTTGAACATGAAAGTGAATCAGGTCTTGTCCCTTGGCAGCTCAAACTATGAAATCAGGAGACAATCAGGCAAGAGCAATGGGAACATAATAAAACGGTCATGAAACAAAGAGGCCATAAGGAAGCATTACTAAGTAGAAATTAAAGGTACTATTTTTCAGGTATAAAGAAGCAATGACTAAGCAAATATGTCGTAAATGCTTGTGAAAAAAATAAATGGCATGAAAATGTAATATGCAGATTAAAAGGTAGCCTGCTGGTAGAAGGAGAATTAGTCAAAAAAATGTACTGGAGATGCCAGGACCTAGTGAATCCCTCTGTCATATTAATGGAGGCACATTAAAGTGAAGAAGATGCACAAACTCCTATTTTTATTATTGAAGCAACAAAGACCTACATGGAACCTGAGTGCTTTAAAATTTATTTTCTTTCATTCCTATGAGAGTCTTTTCTGCTCTATTCCCATTGTAACTATATCATATAAACACTATTTATGATTGCCTGAGTTGCTGATACTTGGTTCAAATATCCTTATATAAACCTTTTGCCCTCTTCACATTCGCATTCTCTCCTGAACTGTGATGTACCAGATGAAGTTTATTTGCTAAATTTCATTCAGTGTTCTATACAGCAATGGAAATTATCTTTTTCTTTTTTTCAAATTGATTATGTGTTTTTCATTTAAAATGGTATAATCAGAAAAAAGCCCATCATTATATTTTTGATAGCTGGGGACAAAAAACTAGTTTAGTGCAAACTGAATTTTTTTTTCTCTTTCATTTTAGTTGGTGCTTTTGTTTGAAGGTGTATGTCTCATCCTTGAAAGATGCTACCATCCTGAAAAGATGAGAATTTAATTGCTCTCATCAAACACGCTGCCTAATAAATTGCTTACTGTGGCAGAAAAAAATTAGAAGTAGCTTTAATATGAGCAAAAATCTTTTTAATATGACAGATTTTATATGATATAGATGCATATAACTAGATTTCTTTATATCATATGCTATCTGTCATTGAGTATTGACTTGATGGCTGCTGTTGATGTTATTATATGCTTAAATACAATGATAAATGAATTTTGTTTTGCATGCTTGTACTCTTTTCTAAATTTTCTCTTAAAGGAAAAGAGTATACTATTTGCCAGGAATTTGTATTTATAAGATAGGGAACATTTTAATTCTATTTCACTTTTCATACTTATTTTTGCTTTTCTTGACTAGTGATGCAAAGCAGGTCTCTAAAAACAATATTAACATAAATCAAACTTCTCTCAGTTGTTTTAACCGTCAACTCAAACATAATTCGAACTATTTTTTACAGTAGGAAAATACGTTTCCTTTTATCTAGAGGAAAGTTTTATGCAGGAAAATACAAACTTCTCAGGTTTTCAAATGAATGTGCTCTAGTTTAATCTAATTTCATAGAACTCTTCTTCTTTCTAAGAATACTAACAGAGTCTGCCACTTTGCTCTGCATTAGGAAATATTTTCTTAGCATCAGAAGACATTTGCAAAACTAACAATTTAAAAATGCAGTCAGAAATCTTGATACAGAGAAGCTGCTTGAGGATAAAATATAGAAAACAAAGTGAAAGAAAGTAGTCATATCTCTTTGTTAAGTGAACCAGCATCAAAGTTATAACTTGCTGCTTCCATGTTGCACTTTTATTTAAAAATTTTGTAATATATTTTAAGAGCGTAAGAAAAAAATTAAATCAGCATAATTATCTAATTTTTTTTTAAAGATTTATTTATTTATACATACAAGCTGGGGTACAGGCCAGAGGTGTGGGGCGGTGAGAGGGTTCACCAGAGACAGAGCGTGGAGTACAACAGGCAGATCAGAAATACACTGCTGAGGGACCAGCGGGAAAGGCAGGAGAGGTCTGCCGCACCATGTGGGATTCTCCCTGGCTTGGGCCTCGAACTTGCATCGTGCGCGCTGCTGACAGCTCGACAGCCCAGCTCTCAACCGCTGTGCCACCAGGGAGGCCCATAATTATCTAATGTTATAAGAATTTTACCAAGAAGACACAAGAGGGAGAGAAAAAACTGACACTTGAAGTTGTATAGCAAGTTATTCACCACTGTCCAATGCAATATTCATTTATAAACACATGCATTTAGATGGCAGAAGTTGCAAAATTATGGAACTTGACTTTTAGTTTCTTGTTGAAATTCCAATAGATGGAGATGTTACCTCGTGAAAGAGGATTATGATAAGTAACCCAGCATTTCTTATTTTCCTGAGCTCTGAATAAGAATTTTTTCCTTCTGAAAAATGAAGTAGAGGAATCCCTCCACTCAAATACATACTTCTCAGTCACATAAATAATTGAACAAGTTTTTAATAATGTTCTGATAATACTCAGCCTTGCTTATAAGCTAAAAATTTGAAATTTTAAAAAAATAATCAACATAATAAATTAGGAAGATCTTTGAATATTGGAAATTTGCCTGATAATTGCTACTGCATTTTCAAAATAATATGTTGATTTTAGGGCTGGGTATTTATTTAGGTTCTATAACAGTTTTTTATAAAATTAACTTTATAATGTTGAAATTATATATGTGTATTTATAGATGCATGTGTACATATTTATGTGTGTGTTTAATGTATAAGAAAATAAACATACAGACTCCATCAAACTAAAAACTTGATATTGAAAGAAACCACTACAAAACCATAATGGCAGTCTACTAAGATATTTACATATCATATGTCTGACAAGGAATTAATTTTCAAATTATGTAAGGAATTTGTAAGCATGAGACTGAGGGGCACAGCAGGACCCTAACCTGTAAAGGGGTGCCCAGTCTAAAATATTCCAGCTATCTGAGCTCACAAAGGCAAATCAAGCATATTCTTAGTGTAAGAGATCTTTAATAGAATTGCTGTGCATAAAAAGAGAGAGGAAAAAAGAAAGAAAAGTCCTAATAATACTCTGAAAATTACCCATCCCTTTGTGGACAAATGCCCACTCAAATAGGGTGAGCACAAATTGGGGCAACAGAGGCCTGAAAACTTGCCACAGGTTTAAGGCACTTTTTGAATGAGAACCATAAGAAATGGGATAAGCAGATCCCAGAGAGCTGGAACAGAAGGAAAGACCAAAAGTTCAAAATGTACCATCTGAGCCACCCTGAGGTCAAGATAACGGCTCTCATTGTCTCTGCAAAAGACTGGGAGCAGCCTCCACACGTGTCTGTCACCCAAGTGTCTCTTCTTCCAGTGTCTCTCTTCATGTCTCCCATTCCAAGTATCTCTCTTTCATGTGTCTCCTCAAATGTCTCTCCCAAGGTACAGACAGCAGAGGTTTCTGCACACAGGCACTCTGAACTGCTAAAGTATGTATCTCAGGAAAAAGGAATTGAAACCAGGTTTTAAAAAAAATCTGAGATAGTATGAGCAAAGAATTGGTGACCATGCAAGCAAATACAAATAATTGATGGCTCTAAAAACTACCTTGGGGAAGCTAAAATGAGACTGGAAATAAGAAACAGTACAAGAATAAGAGAGTATTGTCAGGGGGAAGGTATACACAAGGTCTTTGTGCTGTGGAGAAGAGTGGAAATTTCCATTAGCCTTCTATTTTGGTGGAATAAAATCTGAATGCAGCTTGAAGTGTTATGATAATCAGAATAGAAATAGATACAACTTTCAAGCCAATAGATGGAAAAAAGAGGAATTCAAAAATTGATCAAGCCACTGATAAAAGAAAAAATATAACGAGCATAAAATAAATGAAAAAAATGAACAACTGTCCAGAAAAAGCTGTGTGTATAAAATGTCTGAAAGCTAGGAAGAACAGTCACATTGGAAGCGGCAAGTAGTTCGAAGTGACTGCAGCAGAGGCAGGTTGAGGTCTGCAAGGGAAAAGGATTAGAGTACAATGGAAGTTGAAGTTAGAAAGGTGATCAGGAACCAAAAGAATCATCATATTCCATATTAAAATGTGCAGGAGTGATTTAACCTAAGTTAAACAGTGAGATTTGTGTTCAATGAAAGATCAATCTGACCTTTTTGGGAAAACATGGATGAACCTTGAGGGCATTATGTTAAGTGACCTAAGCTACACAAGAAAAGATAAATGCTGTATGATGTCATTAATACGTGAAATCTAAAAGAGCAGAACTCCTAGTAATAGAGATTAAAATGATGATTCCCAGAGACTGGGGTTGGGAGAATTGGGGAGAAGTTTCAGTGTATCAACTTGCAACTAGAAAATGAATAAATTCTGGAAATCTAATGCACAACGTATTGATTATAAAATTCAAGTTTTTATTATAAAATTCAAAGTTGCTAAGAGAATAGAACTTAAATATTCTCACCTCAAAATTGGAATGATTATATGATGTGATTAAGGTGTTCACTAAAACCAAAGAGATTATCATAAGTGGATAATATCAATGTATTAAGTCAGCATGTTGTACACCTTAGGCTTATGTGATGCTTTATGTCAATTACATCTTGATAAAAGGAAAAAAAGAAGAAGGATTCTGGCTGCAGTGACTAATACATGAAAAGGCACTCAGAAGTAATACCAGTTAGCTTAGTGAAACACAAAAATGTCATGGAGGGTGGTGGCAGTGACGCAGGCAGTGGCAGATTGGATAAACATACTGAGAACTTGATAAAATTTAGAAAATTACATGGGCAGTAAAAGGGAACATTAAAGATAACATCAAGTCTTCTATCTTAGATATTGGAGTGCAGAAGACTGAGAATTTTTAAAGGTTGTTAAATTGCTAGAAGTTTCAAATTTGGCCACATTGAGGATATTTATACCATAGAAATTGAAAGAAAAATTCAGTTACTTTTAATTTTTGAAAAACTATTGTACTAGCATAGTACTAAAATTCGAATATTATGCTAGAAGTACTAATTGGACATCCAAAAGGAGATATTCAGTAAATATTAGGTTAAATGTATCTGGAGCTCAGGAGAAAGGTGATTTGGAGACACATTTCAAACAGGCATTTTAGGTAACAATTATTTGCTTATTAACTCAATTTTTCACATACTGGAAGACACTATTCATAATAATCTGTGCAATGATAATGTTTTAATACTCTTAAGTTGTTCAAAATGTAGACTGATTTTTGTCTGGTTTTGAAATATGCATTTCTTACAGAACTAAATGTGTTCACCTGTCTATATAATGTACTTGACATTACTTGGACATAATCCTTCATGTTTAAAACAGTGTTTTTGGAAAAATTCTGCATCATTTTTTTTCTTCAGTATATATGTTTTTTATTATTCATTTAACATAGTTAATTCTGTGATAGACTGAACAGTTGTTAGTTGATTATCTCTCAGCTCCAATCCCACCCTTCTCCTATTTTGTTGTACTGAACAGTTCTATTTTGTGAGTGGACTCAATGTTGGATTTGAGGACACTGGAGGGCAATATATGTTTATAATGGAAGAAAGGGCTTCTCTTGTTAGTTCTGGCGTGACACTCCCTCTTCTCATGTGGGAATAGGCACATGAAAACCCTGTGGTGCTTTAGTGAGTTTCTCCACGTAACTTATGAAGTATTTCTTCATCACCTCAGGACTATAGACTGATTCTGGTCCCTGCCACCCAGCAGGTAGATTCCTAGTTATCAGCTCCCGCCCACAGCATTTCAGCAAACTATGAAGGCAACCCATAAGGTGGTTTCCTGTGAGCCAGGGCTGACTTAGGATAGTTTGGCAAATGTTCTGACCATCCAGAGAGCTGCTGCCCAACTCTTCTCCAGTCTGTGTATCTGCCTTGTGGCGAGGGGATAGGAGAGCTTGTGATTTGCTCTCTTCATTGGTCTTTCTTCCTCAGTTCTAGGAAGAACTTTCTCTCTAATTAGACATTAGCTTTTACTAGTTGACACATATTTATATTAAATGTTTTCTTTTTAATTATTGATGTGATTTGGGTTCCCTTTTTGGACTCTTACTAATTACTGGGGTGTAGAAATTGACTGAAAGGCAAACACTTTTCTTAGAAGAGAAATAAAATATGATGATTTTATAGACAATAAAGAGGCTCCTTTCTGACACATGTTAAAACAATGGTGAAGAATTTGTATGTGTATGGCATTTTTGCTGACTTGCATTTCAAAAGCATTGAACTTTGAGACTTCTCCAAGAGTCTCTATACTGATTGACATTGATTTCAGAAAAATGGTCGTTTCTGAATTAAGAAATCAGTTAATATTGTCTTTTACTTCCTTTGCTTTGAGGGATGTGTCTTTCAAGATTTTGCTGAGATGTATGTCATGTAGAGTTTTGCCTATATTTTCTTCTATACATTTTATGGTTTCTGGTCTTACATCCAGGTCTTTTATCCATTTTGAGTTGACTTTTGTGCAGGGTGTGAGGTAGTAGTCTAGCTTCATTTTTTTGCATGTG
>PVIJ01020985.1:0-19619 GCA_004024925.1 Scalopus aquaticus | reverse complement strand
GAAAGGGCACAAAATGGAATAGAAAAGAACACAAGGGACCATGGAGATGGATCACGGGTGAATTGGTGGTGGGCTACCCAAGGGGAATGCAGGATGTAAAAGACATAAATAACAATAAAAATATATATTATATATAAAAAAAAGAAATGTTGCCTTTAGAATGACTAAAAATAATTTTAGTCTTGTCGTTCTGTTAAGTAAACATATATTCTTGAAACATTTCTGCCACAGAGATCATGTAACTGAGTCATGATTTCTTACATGTTACTTATCTGCAATGGAAAGAATCTCCCTGTAACATATTCTCTTTGGTTCTCCACAATGGAGCATTTCAACACAGGTCATGGAAGTCGATTTTCATAGTTTCAGAGAAACTCTTTTCATCAAAGGAACTCATATCAGATGCTAAGTACAACAGGCCCCACTTCTCTTCACATTCCCACATCTTTTTTTGCACCACAAATGGCCTCACACCCAAATGAATGAACATTCTAGTCCACATGCTCACATTGCCCATAAATTCACCTGCAAATAGCTGCCCCTTAGGCTTGGAGTGAACACAACTGGAACAGTCTGCCGCTAGGTGAAAGACCCGAGAAGAGTCCATGTAGTTCTGGAGTTCCAATGCCCCACATGTGGTATATGTGAGGGTGGCGGGGGGAGGGGGTGTCTCAGACTCTAGATGACATGCCTCCTTGGCATATGGGATGGCATGACCCATGAAGTGAGGCATGGCTGGAACAGGGACGGCAGGGACGGTACAAACTCCTCTGAGGCATGAGAACCAGGCCAAGGCCCCACTTGCCTGGATCTAAGACAAACACTGTAACCACTTATAACTTAGTTCTATAACCTCTAAATAAATAAGTATAAACACCTCTTACTCTGCATGGATATATATATTGGGAGCAAGAACACAATATTCTCCAAAGAAACCTCAGTGTCAAGGAGGAGGCATGGTCCAGCACTTAAGGGCGCTTAACCTTATCAGATGAAGAGAAACTAAGCCATTTGGCTCTAAGCCACACACCTACAGTGACAACTACGGTCCAGACTTACAAAGGTCGTCTAAAATTAATTTCTACCCCAAAAGTCAACTTCTTCAAGGAGCTAAAGGCTGATAAATAAAAATAAAATCCCCAAATTATCATACAAGACAGAAAGCATCTGGAAAAACTGAGGAAAGAGGGACTAATTTCTGCTGGGTGTACCAGAAGGGGACATTTGAGTCAGACTTTGGAAGATAGGTATTAACATTTAATACTTTATATATTAGCATTTTTACATGGCTCTAAAATGTTAGATTTGAATCAGTGAGCTAGTAATTCCTTTAACATTCCACAAATGAAGTTGATTCCCAGTTCCTGTATGACATAACCCACTAAAAAATGTGTATTTCCAGGAAGTGGAGTGTATTCTTTTTTTCTTCAAGAAATACTAAAAATAAATATCAGTTCACTCTCAAAATAATTCCAAGCCTTCATATGTTACCATGTGTATGTAAACCAATACATCATAATACTAAATGAATTTTTCCTTTAAATAAAAAAAATATAAAACAGGAAAAAATTTAACTGAGTACCCTGTAGGAATCATACCCTTTATTACTAACATTAAATTCCAACTGTGATTCTTTCAAATAAAGTCTGAATTCTTTCTGGTCTTTTCCATTTGCTAATATTTTTTATTCTTTGCCACCATAAGAAACACCGACTATGCAATACAAATTAGTATCGAAAAACCAAGCATTTATGATTGCCTTTCCTCCATGAAATAATTTGTCCACATTTTCCTGTCTGAACATATCAACTTTCAGCAAGACTGGAATGTTAATTGATGTTATGCACAAGCTGGGCTATCATTCCTCAAATTTAGTAAGCCAAAAAAAAAAAAAAAAAAACCAAAACAAAAACCAAATGGATTTCCTGTTTTTATTTGTTTTTTAATATCCACTTGGGGAATCACAATAAAGTGTCATAGTTTCAGGTCATCCTTCCTTCAACTAATCTACCCAAGGAGACCAGTTCCTTTTATTTGCAACACTAATACTGTTGGAATCACAGAGCGTATTCGAGCTTCTCTGGGGAGCCCCAAAACAGCATGAGCAGCAACTTCTAAGGGAAGCCCTCAAACTATCCTCACCCTTCTCACCAGGGAAGCACACAGACTCAACTCTTTCTGCTGTGATTATATAAGAACACAAGATTTCTCCTGACCCAGCCCAAAGCTGAGGCATGTCCTTTGAACATCTGTACCCTGTCTTCTCAAAAGAGATAGTGTATTGCTGAGCAGGGAGGAAACAAGGGGAATCCATCTTTCAATGATGGCGACATCCACAAAGAAATCTTATCTAAAAATTTTGAGGCCCTCAATAAAGTATAAAAGCTCGGAAAGTAAGTGATCTTACATGTGCAGGTCGTAGAGTCCTTATTTCCATGGTGGAGGTGAGGAAGGGAAGCAGAATACTTCTATAAATTGTATTATTTTCTAAGGCAAGTTATGTCAGAGAATTTTCTACTTCCCTCCCAAATTTCTATTTATCAGCTCCGGCATTACACCAGAATTTGGGGTAACAATTCTTTGTTGTGCACAGTATTAGCCTCCCTTCAGCCACTTCCACCCCCAAGGCATTATGATAACCGAAGACGCTGCCATACATTTCTCAGCACCGCCTCCCTCATTTGTTCTCTCTGACTGAGAACAACTTTGAGGCTAAAGACAGACAATATATGAAAGATGACATATTGAGCCAAGAGGATTTCTTTTCTTAAGGCTTATTCTAATGCCTTGAGGACGATTTCTACAGGTCGCATTGAACCAACAGCGTTTTCCACATCAAACTTCGACTCCAAATAAGTAACACAGCAACAGGACATTCCCTGACTTTTTGCATCTATGCATGAATCTCTTTATGCAAAACAAATCTTTCAAAGAGAAGGGCTATTAGTGCCTACTTCCAAGTGCCCCTCCTTAATATTCTGGGTGCAAAATTTTATAAAACTCCATCTCAGAAACAATGATTGTAAGCTAGAAACTAGCTTCATAGAAACTAACTGAAGTCAATGGTTATTATGAGTTTGTGTTTGAATGAGACAAAGAACAGGATATCATAACTGTCATTCTTTGCCAAAACAGTGCTCTTGGGTTTACTCTGTCAATTTTGGCTTGGATGAAGATTCACCTGGCAGGTGGTGCTACTTGTTCATGGGTCATCCAAGTTCACTGTAAATTTAATTTCTTCTTCACAGTCAGCACCACATATCCAGAGACTGCTTTCTCACACCTGTGCAGGCGCCCTGGCTGTTTCTCAAAGCAGGATGTTGCAGACAGGTCAATAATCCTGGTGTTCTCTCTTCCCTGGCCTTGAGCTGTGTTTCCTCACACATTATATATGCAGCTCTTAAAACAGTCATGGCAAAGAGCATTTGGAAACTTGCAACTGATTCCTTTCTAGTGGCTAAGATGCAACAGGCTATTTCTGCAATGGGTCCTGTCCACAACTAGCCAGCCCGGATGTGTCTGTAGTTCTAAACAGAATGTTTTCCTCTTACCCCTGCTATGGGGAAAAAAAAAAAAAAAGGAAAGACATTCTATCCACCAACTGATCACAAGCCGTAATGACACTAGGGGCATACAATGGGGATAGTCTGTTGCATGAAAGAAGAACGTAAGTTTAAAGAAAGAACAGCCGTCTCTCACTCACCACTGAGGTAAGAGCCATCTGAAAACTGTAGATTCGGGCAAGGCCAAAGTCAGCCAGTTTTATTTGTCCACTGCTGGTCACCAAAATATTCTGTGGTTTTAGATCACGATGTACTACTCGGTGAGAATGAAGAAAGTCCAGACCTCGGAGAAGCTGAAACATCATATCCTAAATAAAACCAAAGAAGAAAATCAATGAACGGTCAAAACAGAAATTCAACATGCTGAATCATCAGCATTTTGGACAAGGCAGATAGAAAGCATCTGATAAATATTTGCTGAATGAAAGAATTTTCTCCCTTCCTATCCCACCACTCTCCTATTCTCAAGATCATGGCAAAATATTTCACTCATCCTCCATTTTATTAGTGAAAGGACAATTTAGAAATAGCATCTCATAGCACAGGAAATATTCTAGAATGATATATATATATACACCAAGCTAGTGTCTGTGGTTAATGCTGAGGAGAAGTTGGAGGTGTTGCAAGGGACATATTTTTTACTTCACATACAACTGTCTAATGTTATTTCTGCAATTAAAATGCAGTGACTGTTAGCAACATTAATGATAACTACTATTATTTTTGTAGCACCTGATACTAAGCAAGCAATCACCATGTGTCAAGCACTGTTGTAAGTACTTTCTGTTATAAATTGACCTACATCAAAACTTTAAGTATTATCATTATCAAACTTATAACTCAAGAAACCGATATACAATAGGTGTGTACAATTAGCTCAAAGTAATACCTCTAATAAGAGACAGATTTTTGACTGAAGTCAGATACTGAAAAACCCAGATTCAAAGCCCCAACACACCCTTGGTAAGCCCTTTAACTTCACTGAGCCTCAGGTTCCTGGTCTATAAAATGGGAAAGGAACAAAATCTATTTCATAGGCTCACTGTGAAGCACTTAGTACAGCAGGAAGCATTCAATAAATGGTAGCTGTTATTGCTATCATTATTAACCAACATGGAACAAGGAGGGCATTCAGAAAACAAGCCAAGTTACATCTTTTTCTAATTTTTGAACTGGTAAAATTGAAATACAAGATTTAAAACTCAGAAATAGTACCTGAGACATTTAAGACATTAACCATGATATGATCTTTTGAAATTTGGGCTTAATAAGAGTGACCTAACTCTCAAAATACTCTGAGGATGGTGTGTGCAAGGGAGGGAGGGATTATCTGGTTCATGCAAGCGTTGGAAAAGCCATTAGACAGTCAGAGCTGGCGGTGCTATGGGGACACTTTTTCAGCTCCTGAACCACTAAGCTGTCCCTTTGAGAACAGCAGGGTTAGGGATGGGTTTACATTTGTCCTTTACTGGTTCTTTGTTTAATTCTGTCTTCACATCCTTCACATTATTAAAAACCAACACTGTAGTTTTTGCATCTATAAGATGAAGAAATAGTACTTCTTTTAATGAAGTAATGTATGCAAAGGGAAAGCGCGGTTTCTGCACATGGCAAGCATTCAACAAGTGACACTCATTAAAGTGTCGGGAGTCTGGGGGAGACAGAGTCACAATTATAAGAAAATGTGGTCAGTACTACCAGGTCCGTGAATAAAGCACCAAGGGGGGCCGGGAGGTGCAATGACGGAGGTGTACAGGAATCCTTTTGGAGATCCACCAAGTGGATATTCTAAACTAGCGGGAGTTACCATCTAAGTTTCCAGTGGTGAAAACTCTGGTGCAAACTGTTCTATAAAGGAACAGTCCTTAAAAACATAGGAAAACCGTGGCAGGCCAACAACTTTTGATGAATAAACAGGAGTGTGAAAATGAAACACAAAATGTTAACCAAAGTAGTCTTCTGCTGTGGCAAATAAGTCTTTATTGGAAACACATGCACACAACTTGTAAGCACTGGATTTTAAACAGCATGACTAACCTAAAGTAATGTCATGCTGGCTTGTCATCTTTAGCTTCTTAAACACTAAGCACCAACCATTTAAAACAGTACAAAGAATAAAACTGCTTGATTCATGTTTCAGTGTTCAAATAATTTAAGCAGCCAATTAGAATAAAAAATTTTAAAAATTTAACTAATTAATAATAAGGCCTATATAAATTTATAAAAAAACATGAACTACTTGGTAAAAATGTGGCTTTTATTCATGAAATTATTTATAAAGCATATACTGTATTTTTCTTAATTACCAAATTGGTATATGCTTACTGCAGAAATTTATAAAATTAAAACAAAATCCAGAGCAAGAACATAAATCACTCAAAATTCCACCAGAGAACAGAGAAAAACCTCACTGTTATATAATTTTTGTGAGACTTTCTCATCTGTCTTTTAATAGTTGCACACATTGTATTTGTAGTTAAATGTCTATTTATGAATAAAAACGGTTATTATTCTGTACACATTTTGTCAAATTTTAGAGAACACTTAACAATTCATTATGAATAACTTATCACTTTAACAAAATTCTACAATGTAACTTTTTAAATAAAATATGATTTTTAATGGTTGCATGGTTTTCCTCCCTGAGATATAATCATTACTATTTGGCTTTAGTTATGTTATTTTGGAACTTAGACCAAAAGTCTAGTTTTCCTTTAGGACACAGTAGATGAAAATGACTTGCTAACATCTCCAAATGTGGGTTAAGCAGTGCAATCCACATAACTGCCCACATTGATTCCAAGTAGATGATGCCTGTAGATGACTAAACAGTGGCTCTGGATAAGAATTACCATTCTTGGGCCTCCTGGGTGGCACAGTGGTTGAGCACTGCGCTGTAGAGCTGTTGGCAGCGCACGATGAGAGTTCGACGCCCAGCCAGGGAGAATCCCACATGGTACGGCAGACCTCTCCTGCCTTGCCTGCTGCTCCCCTCAGCAGTGTATTTCTGATCTGCCTGTTCTGCTCCCCGCTCTGTCTCTAGTGAACCCTCTCGCCGCCCCATGCCTCTGGCTTGTACCCCACCTTGTATGTATAAATAAATAAATCTTTAAAAAAAATTACCATTCTTTAGGTTTTATTAAGCTACTTAAAAAACATTTTTTGGATTGTAAAGTAGCTTTTTTTTAATGCCTACATCTAACTACAATTAGAGTTTTTAGTCTGTGAACTCCATATTAATGATTTATTTTTATATTTTCCTCAAAAACCTTAGTGACACCAACATTTCTATTATATGAATTATAAAATGGTTAACTATCAAGGAGCCAGCCATATGATCTTCTCATGAACTATCTCCCTTATTTTTATTTTTTTATTACTCCTCTTCACCCATCTTATCATCCAACCATAATGAATGACTTGCTGACTGACATGTGCCATAATATTCCTCTCCCAAATTAATGACTTTTAAAAAATGTTACCAAAGATCTCATTATTTTCAGTAATTCAATTCTGAGGTAGGTTGATGAGCATTATGAACCTGTGATAAGTATGACTTGGACACTCTCCACCTTGAACACCTAATCTCAAAGGGGAAATACATTCAGCTATGCCAGCTGGTCATAAATAAGAACAAAAGTAATTCCTGAGAATGAATAAATTATAACAGTAACAAGGCAAGAAAAAACAGCTTTCCTTCAGAATCACAAGAGGTGCTTTGATCACAGACATTTCAAAGGATTCGCTACTTAAGCTTATTATCTGTTCTATCTCAATTTATAATATCATGAGACATCCTTTTAAATTAGCTCCTCGAGATTTTAATCTAAATTAATCTGTTTTATAACATAATAATTTCACAGTAATCCTAGTGATACAATGTAATGAAACTGATACTACCAATTAAGTCTCCGTAAGTTAAACACAGGTTTAAAAATTTCCCTTTTTATGCTATAGTGCACAATTCTAAGTATAAGTATAAGGAGTTTGAATGTCTAGTCACACTTATAATAAACAGTCATGTGCACATTGCATCTTTCTGAAACACGGGATATGGAAGCAAGTTTCAACAGGACACCACCATGGAGTAAAGTGACTTTAGGTAGGGCTTTGCCCTTGGCAGCAACCCTGACAACATTCTGGACATCAGTGTGACCACTAGAAATTTTTAAAGCCTTGCAATTGTTTCATTTAGGGTGTTCTAGAGCTCTAGTCCTCTTATTTAGAAGCAAAACAAGCAAACTAAAAACCTTCCTCAAGCTTTTCTAATGGGAAAATGCTTTATTGGTTATTTATTTCCCCTCACACATATAAAGACTGTATGATAAATTCTAAAAGATACGAAAAACAACCTATTTACAGCATACAATAAAACACAAAAATGACAGCTTCGAACAGACAATTCTAGAGTTTTGGACAGCTCTACCTTAACCTAAGCGATATAATCACATCCTCAACGTTTCAGCAACAAAAACATGTACATTTAGTTTATTTACAAGTTAAAAATAAGATGACTATGACTTGTAAACAAGAATGATTTTTTTTCTTCTTATAATGTATAAATCACAGTCTTCAAATCTGTTTTGATAGGAAATATCTTCAAAATGTTTGTTGATTCCTAAGAAGGTGTCCTGTCCAATTTGTTTCTTATGAAAGGTGTTATAGGAGTCTGCCATCTCAAACAGATCACATATAACAACGATTTCTTACATTAAATGGTACCATGTTGACTAAGGGGTTATGATTATAGGAACAGCAGTAAAAGATTATGTGAGCCTGTACAAAAAGGAATAATGATAAAGCCATGAAGAAGGCAGGAAACCGCTGATGATAATGAAGGCTAGTCCAGGAATATTTCCTTCTCCATTAGTAATATATTTAAACAACTTTTCAATTGAGGAAAACTATACCTAACAAAATCTGCGATCTTAATCATTTTTAAATATACAGTTCAGTATTAAGTACATTCACACTATTCTTCACTCAATCTCCAGAACTTTTTCATCTTGCAAAACTGAAGCTCTACACCCATTAAACAATTCCTCACATTCCCCTCTCCCCAGACACTGGCAGCCACCACTTATTTTCTGTTTCTATGAATCGGAATACTGTAGATACCTCCTCCTGTAGGTGTATGTGAACTCATACTGTATTTGTTCCTCTGTGACTGGTTTCACTTAGTATAGCGTCCTCAGGGCTCATCCATGTTGTAGATTTTATCAAAATTCCCTTGGTTTTTAAGACTGAATAGTAATAATACCCCACTGTATGGGTATACTACATTTTGCCAATCCATTCATCTCTCAATGGGGCCTTCTACTTTTTGCTGTGAACACGGGTGCACAAATATCTATGAGGCCCTGATATTTATACCCAGAAGTAGAACTGCTGAATCTAGTACCAGTTTCTTCCATAAAATGTACAATTTTACTACATAATCAATGAAATAAGTGAATAATAAAAGCGTGTTTAGACATCATTCAAGTGGATTCATTCGCTCATTGGTGATTTCACTCATTCCTGCGTTCAGGCAGAATCTACCCCATATCAAGCTTATTGCTTGATACACACCTCTTATGCCACAACTTAACAGGATTTCCTTCACGATTTCACTGATCAACTCACAATAACAATGGGCTGCAAACACTGCTTTATAAACAAGTTTCTCCTGCTTCTCACTTTGGTCCTCAGGAGCTCTATTAACAGGCAAAACAAATTCTGACTAAGCAAGAGGAGTATTTTTTTTTCTTTTTTTTTTTCCATTTTTTTTTTATTGTTATTTGTGTCTTTTACATTTTGTATTCCCCTTGGGCAGCCCACCACCAATTCACCCGTGATCCATCTCCATGGTCCCCTGTATTCTCCAGCAAGAGGAGTATTAAAGGGTTGTCTAGAATCTCAAAACTTCAGTTAGCCTGGAAAACTGTAACTGGTGAATTCAAAGTAATCAATAAGCAAGAGAAGCTGGAAGTGAGGTTAAAAAGTCACACTTTGTAAACTTTGTTCCAAAGAAGAGCTGTCAAGCTGTTGCCATATTGCTGGACACCCTGTTCCTGTCCATGAGGGGAATGGCATGACTGAGCAGGTGACACATCATCCTGGGGAAGGTCCGAATTGCAAGTAAAGGCAATTATTTATTTACAATTATAAATTTACAATTTGTTTTTATTGCTTCAGGCGAGTGAATACAAGCATAATAAGTGGCTTTGCAAATAAACTTTATTAATAAAATACATACTCTGAAGACAGAAAATACATATTATTCATTTCTGGGAGTGAAGCCCATGCAAAGTAAGTACAAATCAGCCTCAACTGACTAGAAATAATAAAAAAAAAGCAACGGATTTTCACCAGGTCTGGAAAAGTTACTGTTTGAGGAACAATATAATGACAAAATGGACAGTCTGAAAGAAGGAATCATTACCTCATTGTGAGGCTATGATTAACCCACTGTGGAAAACCATCAGAACTGAAACTGCAAATATACAAAGCTAATTATAACTACTTCAGAGGAGGATATAAAAACCAGTAAGAAAATTTGAAGCGCAAGTACCTAGGTTACTGGCTAGTGACCCAAATGGTGGTTGTTCTATGCACATTGTCTTATGATCCTTTTAAAGACATGTAACAATATACTGTGGGTATTTCCTCTTATTATCCTTTATAATAAAATGTTTTGAATTAAAATTTTTGTTTCGATGGCTGCATTTGGACAACATACCTTTTCATCTTTCCCCATTCTTCTCTCAATTCCCTCTTTTGAGAATTTCCCCTCACTCTGTATTTCCCTCCTCTCCAAATGAGGTAATGTATTGAAGAAGTTGGCTTTCCTCAGAGTAGAACTTATTATTATTTGCCTACTGTAGTAGACACTGTTGGTTGTCAGCCATGAAGGGCTGGTCTAAGACAGTCAGGGTACTATTATTCCCATTTGTTAGGAATCGATCCAGGAATGGACAGGAGACCTAGTCATGGCCAGGATGACATACGGGCAAGTTCTCGAAGTAGAATTCTGGGAAATTTTTTCGCCTTTATGAGAGAACGCAGTAGAAAACTCTGCAGTGCTTCCTCCTCACCTGGAAAAGCTGGAAAAGTTCATGAAGTACTCTGTAATTTGCAGCTGAAAATTATTCTAACAAATCTCTTCACTAAAATGAACTCAAATCTGTTAAGGTCACTACCTTTTATTTGCAGTCCTTGTTCCATCCACACCCCATGGAGCCTGTACCAACCTCTCTTGTTTTATGGTCATCCTATGTTTCCCTCTAAGCAAAGGACAATCCTCAGTTAGTCCAAGTGCCCTTTCCAGGTAGTTAACCTATATTGCAGAAAGCTGGTATAGAGGTAAAAACGATCACTTACATTTTTGTTATTAATATGAAGTCTCCAACCCTGACTATTTTAGGGTTACCAGCTAATCCTATAGGTCCCTAGTCAGTCCTCCTGCAGTTTGTGTAGGCCAGATTAAATTTTTACTGCTATCCTCCTACCTTATCATCTCCCTTCCTTCTCTTAACCTATTAGTATATTTTCTATTTTAGAGAGAAACCCAGATCATAAGGGAATGCTATTAACTTCCTTTGAGTTTATAAGCTGGCAACTCCTCTTTTCTCTCATTTGGAAAGCTTTCTTTCTTCCTCTGATTGGGATCTCATTCATTCTATCTTTCAAGTACCTCATCACACTCCAAGAGCTGTTTCCTTTCCCTTCTATCTTGGGACTTCCCTCTATTATCCCCTGACCAACAAACAACCCAAGCAACTCCCTTCTTTTCTTAGCCAGTGGTCTTTACAGATAGTGTCTATTTTCTCATTCTTCACCACATCACTACAGGAGATGGATGCAGCAGTTCTTGCAAGATCACCAACAACTCGCCTGTTGGCCCCTGCCAACAGGTCACTCTGCTCCTGACTTAACTTTGCCATGGCATTTCCCATCAGATCCCTCATTTCTATTTTTTTCAAAACAGAAAGATCGTCTATGTTTCAGATTAGAAATGTATGCACATTTACTGTTTAAAGAAAAAGAGGGAAAGAAAGGATATAAATATCACCCACAATTCAGATAACCACACCTAACACACTAATGTGTCCGCTGTAATTTTCCTATGCACATATACTTATACAGATATTCTGTTTTGTAAATCAAATGCTAATACATAAGACTTTGTAAATTGCTTTTTCACATCATAATGTCTTCTGAACTATTTGCATGACAATACAGATTTACTGTTTAATTTTTTAATGCCTGTGTGCTCTTCTATACTACTTTTTAGACAAAGGTTTAAGCATTTAATAAATTAAACACTAATTTTATTTTATTTATTTTAAAAGATTTTTTTTTATTTATGCATACAAGCTGGGGTACAGGCCAGGGGCGTGGGGTGGCGAGAGGGTTCACCAGAGACAGAGTGGGGAGCAGAACAGGCAGATGGATGGAAATACACTGCTGAGGGGAGCGGCGGGCGAGGCAGGAGAGGTCTGCCGCGCCATGTGGGAATCTCCCTGGCCAGACGCCGAACCACATCACCGCTGCAGACGATCCACAGCACAGCGCTTAACCGCTGCACCACTGGGGAGGCCTAAACACTAATTTTAAGTGCCATTTTTTATCATGTTCTAATTACTTGAATTTACTTATAAACCTTGACTCTTCTGCCTCTGTTGGTTTTTTTTTAAGAGTACTTCCTTCTTCTAATAATCATATTTAGGATATATTTTAATACCAGTAGGGCAAGTTTCCTTTCTACACCTTAAAACACATTCTTACATTTAGTATTCTAGATTGACTTTAAGGTCATTTTTTTGAGTTCCCATACCCTAAAGAAATCTATTTAGTGTTTTCACTGATTAAAAAACAAACAAACCAAACCGTAGATTAATTTGGGGAGCTCTCATATACTTATAATATTGGGTCTTTCTTTTTCAGAACAGGATGTGGGGTTTCTTTATTCAAGTCTTCTTCTGGATCCCTCAGTAAAATCTTGTCATTTTTTTCCCATAAAATTCCTACACCTCTGAATACCCACTATAGTGGCTTTTGTCCTTATCCTACTTTCTGTGTACTTTACCTGTTGTTTTCCCACTGATATCATTCGTCAAATGCATCCTTTACTCTTTAGCCAGCCTAATCCTTTTAACATGCAAGCCTGATCTTATCAGAATATAATATTCCTGGGCCTATAATAAACACTGAAGCAGTGAAGAATGCCTCCTTTCTTTTTACCACCTCTACTCAGAATTCTTTTAGCAGTTTACCCATCAAGAGACAAGGACTTCAGAATGTTGTTCCACAGCTAGGGGTATGACTGTAAGCAAGTCACTTAACCTTTCTCATCCCTTACAGAAACATTTAATGGATCAAACCACACTGCCTGAGTCATCACGTGGATATAGAATTGAACCATTGTCTAAATCTCCTAACAGGACTTTAAATTCATATTGTTACATCAGTGTTTCTCAAAGTACGGTCTCTTAATCCAGTGCTACTGACTCAGTTTCATTTTATCTTAGCCACTAGCCAATTGACTAGACAAGCCCCTTTCTGATTCCAGTTTTTTTATTTATTAAAAGTCAGAATAAATCCTGCTCTGACTACATTCTAGGACTGCAGCGAGAACTCAGATATTTGATTACTTTATATCATACATATGATTTTTAAAAAACTATTAAGCGCTGTTCAGCTAGACGCTGGATTCTTTGAGGACTAAGATACATTTCCATATTCTTAAAAGAATCCAATAAGGAGTCTTACACAGAGAAATCCATTGATTTCACTTGATTTAATGAATCAACCAATAGGCTATAGATAAGTATTAAGATTAAGTACAATGCCTTTTGCTCTAGATTCTGTGCACAGAAGTTACATTGAACATCCTCACTAATTCAACTAATTTCCGAGTCTTCCTTCAGGAAAAAGGTCATGATCCAGCTTTGTGGTTTAATGGTTATTCACTAAGAATTTATTGAGTGCTTGGGAATTGAGGCACAAAAGAAGTGTCTCTCAAAACTTAACTTAAAACAAGCCATTTCCATTTTTGAGGGCAGTAAGACTTAGAAGGAGTATAGGGCTTAGAGCTAAATGTTTAGATTTGAATTTCTGGCTACTTAGTGACTGGTTGAGGTTGGTTTTCACATCCATAAAAAGGGAAATAACCTCAAAAAGGGAGAGATTTAACATGATATTCTATCATAATTGATGTATTTATATGTAATTCTGTGTGTACTAAATAGGACATTATAAATTTAAATACTTTAGTGTTAAGTACATACACATAATAAATTGCCAACATCTATTTAAAAGAGTATGAAGCCCTACCATGTGTAAGGCATTATGCTAGGTAATATACACACAAATACCTGAAGAGAGAGTCCTAAGGAGCTACTATTTTAACAGGGAGAGAAAATAAAATTTTTCACACACATATTTCAAGTCAGTGTGGGGCCAGGACTACAGTGGGACTAGATGCCAGAGACACTGACTAAACATAGAAGGAAGCAGCAGCCAAGCCTATGTTGTAGGCGGGCTCCTATGAGGTTTGGCATGGGGCAGCAACTTCTGGAAGACCACTCCAGTAGAGGCAGAGAAGAGGGCAACTGATTAGGTATTTGGAGACCAGCAATAGCCCCTCAAGAGGGCACGCCACTGAAGGGGACCTCATAGCAAAGGGATTTATTGTTGGCTGGTGTAGGTGTGTTGCAGCTTCTTAATGTGGCAGTCAGTGGGAAACTAGACAAGTTTTGTATAAGAAAGGCATGTCACTATTGAAAATTTATCACACATAATGGATGACAGGTGCCGTAAAGAAGCGATTATTCTATCATGGATATAAGAGCATAAAAATCTGCACTAAATATCAAAGAGGGTGTAGGATAAATAAGAATTATCAGGTTTTCTGCCCTCCCCTCGACGGACCTCTGCAAGCCTATGTGCATGCCTGATGGCAGGCACCTGGAGTGGGGTGTGGGCCTGCATGAAAGGGCACACCTGAGCCAGACACAGCTTAGCAGCAGCAGCAGCAGAAACAGAGGACTTTCTGTTTGGGGTGCAGCAGAGGCCATGAGACACCGCTAGAGAGCCCGAGAAAGTGAAGATTCGCGTGGGCCGGGAAGCCTGTCAGCTTCCCGGCCCCCCGGCCCCATTGCCTGCCCTGTACATGGTTGCCTCCCTACAAGAGACCATTAAAAAGCCTAAAAAGCCACCAAGGGCTCCAGAACTCCTCCTTTTGACCCGTCTGCACAGCTCCATTAAGAACCTCTGCTCCTGTGTTTCCTTGCCGCTACAGTGGGGAAGCGAGAGATAATTCAAGAGAAAAATGAAGTTGCTAATGTTTGTTTTCACATGTGAACTTTAACGGGCATCTTTTGGGGGCTCTGCTACATTTCCAGGTCATACGCTGGGTCACTTGGGTCTATTATTTAACATCGAATATCTAAGCCTTAATTTCCTCATCTGTAAACAGGGACAACAAACAATGTATGGACCTCCCAGCTTTTGTAATGGGTTTGGAACTGATGTCACTAAGTCAAGAAGAGGTACCCACATTTAGTTATGGCATCTGGCAACAGTCTGTGTTCAGAGCCACTGAGTTTTCTCAAGTTTTCACATAAATGCCATCCTATCTTCCTGAACAGTCACTCTTAAGATCAACAAACACAACTGTTTGTTGTGGATATAATCTTTAAAACATCTATTATTTTAACTAAACAAGTCTTATGTTGCTAGTTCTTAATTTTAGAAGTCCAAAGATCTGTAACATTTTAGGTCTAGAATTTAGGTCTTTGGAAGTCAATTGCTATTAGTCAATAAACATATTACATGTCTCTTACTGTAAATAGCCCAACTTTCTAAGGCAATGTTAGGCTGCTTTTCACCTGTATCTGGACTGCTTTTCTATGTGTCCTCCAACTGCTGAGATTCCTGCAAGCTGTGTTAGGGGAGCTTTCCCAGGATAGTAACTGCATATTTTAGGAATGCAACATCAACTTTGACTTAATGTATATAGTCAGAAACTACTGCTGAGTAGGGAAAAACCATTACTAATGAACTTTCTCACATAATTAACTTTGGTTGCTTACCCAATTTAACAAATAAGAATGAGAAATTATGGTATTATTTCCTTATGTTATCCATTAATGTTGAATTGTGTGCATTCCAATATAGAGAGGGGGAGAGAAACAAACAAGGACTGAAAAGAACACTTAGCTTCATTTGGTCAAAAATCGTCTTTACGATTTTTATTATAAAGGGTTTTTATTATAAGTCATAAAACACTACTTACCACAATGTATCTCTTCCTAGAAAAGAATAGAAATACTCGCAGTAGTGAGAAGCTGAAAACAACACACTAGGAACATTTGTACCTGGTTCCCATAAACACATCTGTGCATATTATCTGTTTAGGGCAGAGCTGCAAGCACAGCTGTTCATGGGGGCTCAGAAGAGGCGTCAACATTTTTTATTTCGAGTTGTTGGAAGGAATGAATTTTTGAGCTGAGGCCGGTTAGGAGGCAGCAAATGCACTTCCACAGGGAGGGAGACCATATGCTCCTCACTAATAACTTTTATCTACAGGAAGGAGAGGCTCTGAGTGGATATAACTAGTCAGGCAAAGCAAGCAGGCCAAGAGAAGAGGGGATCATTAGGTGATATGGAACTAAAAGCTATTCACAAGGCAAAAATGAGGACTAGATTAAGACTTGAATGACTATCTTACAAAGAAGAATTGGGCAGGTTAACATTAAAATAGTGTTACAATACAAAATATCCAAGGAAAGATGAGAGGCACTATGGCCAGGAAAGTCTTAGTCTCAAGAGACTAAGTACACAGACACAGGTATATTTATATATTGAATACTGCTTTGGTTTAAAGACGCCTTTTCCAAAAATTACAGGGTTTAGTCACTTCTTGGACTGGTTGTCTCAAGCATGTTTTTCTTGCCTTCACATCTTTCCTTGGCCCATCTAAAACCCCAGTCAGCTCTTGGGGTCATTCTCTTTCCAGACATTGCAAATCATCTTTCACTCTTTAAACTGGCCCTCTAAGGCTTCATCTCAGTGACAACCTGCCAAACCCTATTCCTGCAATTCAAACTGCCAGAAGAAAAATCACCACACGGAGGTTGGAATGCTGCCACATCATGGGCCTCCAGTTTCACCTGGGCTCTCAATACTACCTTCTCTGGGTTTCTAGTAAGCAACCTTACCTGTTGTCCACAAAGGTTACCACAATCACTATTTGTGTTCCCAATTACGTGTCTCAAAAGTCTCTTTAAATTCTAAATTCTGCCTCTGCCTCCTCACCCCATTCATTCGTGGCACCAACATTTAGTCATATTCCAAGGCATCCCAAGTCACAATGTGGCCTCTGGGATTGCTCTCGTGTGTATTTTCTATTATCTTTTTCAGTGTGTTAATTCAGTTTGTACGATTTTATAGAATTTTCAATGCTTCCTGCTTATGTTTTCTAGAATATTCCATATCAACTATAATCTCTCTGTGTTCCCAAATAACATAGTTTCTTTACCCTCATCAAATCTGTTCTTATCTTGTCCATTGTCCATGAAACTGGACAATCTGGAAGTGTGAGACACTCAGATTCTTTGTTTTCTCTTGACCTTAAGCGGTCAGTAAATCCTGGTAGTAATAGTTTCTAATTGCCTTTCATAGCTGTCTTTTTCTCCTATACCTACGGTCTGCATATCACCAGTCTCTCTTGCCAGGATGAATGCAGTAGTGTTCTATCAGAAAGCTCCTTTCTTTAGATTTAAGCATGTTTAAGCTTTTCTCCAGAGTATTAACTAAACATTTCCAAAATGTAAATATGAATGACACAGAAGTCCCCTTTTATTCATTATAAAGGCACAGGTAGAACTTAGCTTCTATCAAGCACTTTAATGTCTGATTCTTACCTACCTTTGATTTCATTTCTGAAGGAAATAGGCTCTATCTTTGACCTTCTGTAATGTTGCCTAGAATGAATGCTCCCCTCATTGCATTACTCCCCTACCCCCTATTGCACACATTTTCTCTGTTTGAGTCCTTCCAACTTGCTTTTGAAGACTTTAATTAAATTTTGGCCACTTCCTGGACAATATTCCTCAAACCCATAGGCTAAACTAGGCTCTTCCCTCCCAATAATACTCAGAGTTATGTTACAAAATTTATTCCACTTTATTATAAGTGTAATATCTCCCTTGCTAGATTAGAATTCTTTAAGTCTAAAGAAGGAAGTTGAAATGGGGATTGGATGGACAAAAAATAACTCAGTCACTTTGCATACATTATTTTTCCCCAGGCAATTTACATTCATTATTTTAACTGAATTTATCACAGCAACCCTTTGAATAAATTAAAATTCATTCATTCAATCCAAATTTGTGTCACAGGCATTGCATTAGGCTGGAGAACCATGGCACATGGGGTCATGAAGTTGACAAAAGAGGCTGATTCTGAGAGATTAAGCAAGCTGCCTATGCCTCAGTCTGGGCTCCCTCGGACTTTTCCCTACTGGTGCCTTGGGGACACTGGGCCCTCTTCAACTGCTCAGGCCTGAGTCTTCAGTGAATATACATGATGCAATAAACACTTTTTAAAATGGCTTAAAAATATGCTATTAACAGGCCTCCCTGGTGGCACAGCGGTTAAGGCCGCGCTGTGGAGCTGTCGGCAGCAGCGACGTGAGTTCGACGCCCAGCCAGAGAGATTCCCACATGGCGCGGCAGACCTCTCCTGCCTTGCCTGCTGCTCCCCTCAGCAGTGTGTTTCCCTCGATCTGCCTGTTCTGCTCCCCACTCTGTCTCTGGTGAACTCTCTTGCCACCCTGTGCCTCTGGCCTATACCTCAGCTTGTATGCAAAAATAAATAAATCGTTAAAAAAAATATGCTATTAACCTAAAATTCCACTTCTAGGAATTCATCTGACAGAACCAACATCACAAGTTCATAATGAGTCAAGACAAAGAGGATCAATGTTATTTTATTTGAAAGAGTAAAAAATGAAAACACCTCAAACTACCAATAGAGGAGCAGGTAAATAAATTATGATGGGTCTACAATGTAATATCAAGTAGTCATTAGAAGGAACCTGGTCTTTCGGAAGAATTTTACACGTCAACTAGATAAAGCAATAGTGAAAGAGCAAACCTTAAGAGTACGAGATCAGCTTGGTTCTATTTTGAAACATATTAAAAATCCTATTTTAAAAGTAAAGTGTACATGTTATATATGTGTGGCTATGTCTGCGCTGGGGTGTCAGATATAATATAGGACAATATGTTAAATCTGAATTTCAGATAACAACAAACGTGACATATTTACAAGCAAAAATTACTTGTTATTTATTGGAAATCCAGAATTAATTGTATGCCTTTATTTTACCTGTTAAAATCTGGCAACCTTATCTGAATATACTTAAAAATATTTGGAAGGAGATAGAGTTACAGTTAAAGGTTGTTACTGTGGAGATGGGGGTAGGACAGAGGGACAAAAGGAAGAGACTTCGCCTTTTTAATGTCAAATGTTTAAAGTGGTGGGATTGTGGTTAATTTTTTTTCTTTATAAACAAACATACATAACCCTAATACAAACCCATAGCATTCTTACTGCACTGTATTTATTTATGTACCTTTTACCAACCACAATTTTTAAGTTAGTAGTAGTCAGCAATCTTTTTTGAAAATTTAAAATGTAGTACGTTCCTGACAAAGTCTGTGAAATAAGAAAAACCCTACAAGGATCATTAAAAAAATACTCCACAGAAGAAAAAGGAACTCTTCTACACTGCTGGTGGGAATGTGAACTGGTCCAACCACTATGGAAAGCTGTATGGCGATTCCTCAGACTGCTAAACATGGAGTTTCCATACGACCCAGCAATCCCACTTTTGGGAATTTACCCAAAGGATACAAAAACACTAATCCGAAAGGATACATGCACCCATATGTCCATTGCGGCACTGTTCACAATAGCAAAGGTATGGAAGCAACCCAGATGTCCAAAAATAGATGATTGGATCCAGAAGATGTGGTACATATACACAATGGAATACTATTCAGC
>PVIJ01020984.1:7961-19722 GCA_004024925.1 Scalopus aquaticus | reverse complement strand
AGTGGTTTTGATTTGCATTTCCTTGATTATAAGTGATGTTGAGCATTTTTTCATGTATCTGTTGGCCATTTGCTTTTCTTCTTTGGAGAAGTGCCTTTTGAGCTCTTCTGCCCATTTTATGACTGGGTTGTTGGCTTTGTTTTTGTTGAGTTGTGTGAGTTCCTTGTAAATTTTTGTTATCAGTCCTTTATCAGATGTAGTGTGTGTAAAAATCTTTTCCCAGTTGGTAGGGTGTCTGTTAGTTTTGGAAGTAACAGTCTTTTATGTGGTTGCTTGGCTCTCTCCACACCATGGGGACTGCAAACAGCATTAATGGTCTTTTGCCATTTAACCACTGTGAAACCTGTGTTGTACATGGAGCACAGCATATATATGGGGCCCAAGGCTTGTCTTGGTCACCAACCTTGCATCTAAAGTAAAGATGATAAGCCTTCTTTACTTGAGAAGTGATACTTTTCTTCTGGTTGGCAAATGTCACTTCCCCACAAACAGAGCAGAAATTGTCCATGCTATTAACGCACTTCTGAGGCATTACTGTTCTGCATTGTGCCTAAATGGATAAAATAATAACAGTTCTATGGAACAGTAGCTTAAACTGCCTTGCACAAAGTCTGAAATATTTCCTTTTTTTAATATATATATTTTTATTGTTATTTATATCTTTTACATTTTGTATTCCCCTTGGGTAACCCACCTCCAATTCACCTGTGATCCATCTCCGTGGTCCCTTGTGTCCTTTTCTGCTCCATTTTATGCCCTTATCCTCCCCCACACACACACCCTCCCACCCCTGAGTGTCTCTCTCCTATTTGTTTTCCCTATAGTCCTGTTAGAAGTGAAACCATTCGATATTTTTCTCTTTCTTTCAGGCTTGTTTCTCTGTGTATGATCCCCTCTAATTCCATCCATGTCGCTGCAAATTGCATGTGTTTATCTTCTTGAATGCTGAATAGTATTCCATTGTGTATATGTACCACATCTTCTAGATCCAATCATCTATTTTTGGACATCTGGGTTGCTTCCATACCTTTGCTATTGTAAACAGTGCCGCAGTGAACATACGGGTGCATGCATCCTTTTGGATTAGTGTTTTTGTGTCTTTTGGGTAGATTCCCAAAAGGGGTATTGCTGGGTTGTATGGAAGTTCCATTTTTCAGCAGTTTGGGGAGTCGCCACACAGCCTTCCATAGTGGTTGGACCAGTTTGCATTCCCACCAGCAGTGTAGACGAGTTCCTTTTTCTCCACATCCTTTCCAACATTTGTTGTTGCCTGCATTTTTATGTGTGCCATCCTCACAGGTGGGAGGTGGTAGATCATTGTGGTTTTGATTTGCATTTCCTTGATTATAAGTGATGTTGAACATTTTTTTCATGTACCTGTTGGTCATTTGCTTTTCTTTTTGGAGAGGTGACTTTTTAGCTCTTCTGCCCATTTTTTGACTGGATTATTGGCTTTGTTTTTGTTGAGTTGTGTGAGTTCCTTGTAAATTTTTGTTATCAGTCCTTTATTGGTTGTATGTGTGCAAAGATCTTTTCCCAATTGGTAGGGGTCTGAAATATTTTCAATGCTCAACCTTTCCGACAGGGCTTTCTATAGTGCACTGCTGACGTCAGTTTACTTCAGCAGCTGCCTGGCAGTAGTATTGCACTGCATCAGAAAATGATGCAGTCAACTTTGGATGATGTGTGCATGATGGTATTATGCAATGTGATGCAATATTACATCATTCTAGGCTGATTGAGGATGTTGTTGCAGTCCTACTGGATAAATTTACATGGGGAAACATAAAAAATGAATTATATGAAATATCTTCAAAACGAGAGCTAATAAAAAAATTTCAGGTTACATTCATGTTCAGCACACCAAGATACTATAGATTAGGGGCTTTTTAAGTCGGTAACAATCTCAGTGTTGACCAGTGTAATTTCCAGGTGTAAATTATGAGAGCTTAAAACTATGCAGAATCTCTTGACTATCTGATATATATCTAATGAAGAGATTATACAGACCCATCAGGAATATATCACCTGATCTGATTAAGATGGATGGTAAATAATGTTTATGGAGATTGAACACCAAACCTCAGGGGAAAGACAGACAGTGTGCCACCTCATTTTCAGCTCAGTTGAATAAACTAGTTCAAAGTTCCATCAGCAGTGCACCAGGCAGAACTTACAAGCAGAGTCTTTAGAAGGTATTGCACTATTTCCGTCTTCCTTATTTCGATAAAGAAGATGTATTCTTCATCGCATGCACCACTGAAAATACGTTTTCATAGTAAATGTAAAAGGGTGCACCACATTAAATTAGATATCCAGGTAATATACATCTTGATTTCAAAAGCCATAAAATATGGAAGAAACATGTGACTCAGATTGAAAGAAATAAGGCATTTGATATATGGAGTACTAGATGTACTAGATCATTATCTAAAGTATGTTTGTCAAGTATATCATTTCTCCTCTCGAAGATAAATGCTAATATTACAGGTACCTTTGCTCTTATTGTTTTATTCATTATTTTACTGTCTTGTTCAAATGTTTGATGTTCAACGATTTGAGCAGTGCTGGGTACAGAGAAGATGTTCAACACATATTTGTTAATTGAATGAGTTAATAATGGCAACATCCATCACAAATCTGGAAAAAAAATGTTCCCCAGTTTTGCATGGAAAGCAGAATGATACCTGAACAGTAGTGACTGAAGGAAACCTGGTACCATTTTGGCAGCCCAAAGTTTAGCATAGGAAAATTCATGCCCTGAACAAGAAAACTGTATCTTTGTGAATGGTACCCACAACGTACCAAAAGTATGTGGCTTTCATATCAAACAGTTTAGTAAAGAAGGCAACAGGAATACTGTTTATGAAACCAAGTAAGTTGCCACCAAATATAATCATATAACTGCATATATAACTGCACCAATAAAAAAACTGCAATTTCTGTTGTTTGCAGTGACATTTGAGTTATGACTGTGAATGTGAGCTCCCTGGGGAAATCTGGTTTGAAATTCTACCATTTTATTTACTCAACAAGCATTTATTGAGTGTTCAAAATATAAAATAACATGCTGAGTTGAGAAAGCAAAATGAAGACAATTTCTGCTCACCCTAACCTACCTGCCCCTACCAAAATTTCAGTTTCATTTGAAGAAAGATAAATTATTTTTTAAATTATATTTTAAATAAATATGTAGCAAATAATTTCTGCAGAACCATTTATTTTTGGGGGTAAGGCAAATAAAAAGTTCTCATCATGTTTCTTGAAAAAAAATGTATCATCTATCACCTTTCAAAAGTGAAGCTTGAGCCCATTATTGAGAAGAAACCTGAATAATGAAGTTGATACTCTCCAGGGAAAGCAAAGAATTGCTACTACATGTAACTACAATGTCAGTATTTTTCCATAAAAGAGATTTACATTGACATGATTATCAGAGGAAACTGTCACTACAGAGTTAAGCATCTTTCAGCAGGGAACCTAGAAGTCAAAGCTTCTGGGTAGTTATCAGAAATAAGGAGGACAGGGCCTCCCTGGTGGCGCAGCGGTTGAGCGCTGCGCTGTGGAGCTGTTGGCAGCGCGCGATGCGAGTTCGACGCCCAACCAGGGAGATTCCCACATGGCGCGGCAGACCTCTCCTGCCTCACCCGCTGCTCCCCTCAGCAGTGTATTTCTGATCTGCCTGTTCTGCTCCCCACTCTGTCTCTGGTGAACCCTCTTGCCGCCCCATGCCTCTGGCCTGTACCCCAGCTTGTATGTATAAATAAATAAATCTTAAAAAAAAAAAAAAAGAAATAAGGAGGACACACTGAAGTAATACAGTGTCTGAAGGATTCACAAACACTGAAACCAACCCGCTGTGTGTGAGAGAAAGCAAGAGAAATTTGAGGAGACAAGGTACTTGCAAATATTAATTATTTCCACTAATATTTATCATACTTTGATAGAAAGCCTATTAAATTAGAAAAAAACTGTATATTTTATTCCTGTTTCAAAATGTAGTAGAAGTGTAATGCTCTCTACTTGTTTCTTCGTTGACAGGATTTAAAGGTTGTTCCAGGTTACAAAAGCATTTATTTCCAACTGCACTAAGTAGAGAAAAGAGGTGTCAAAACAAATAAATCAAGATTAGCTTAAATGTGAGCAATGGAAATGTGATGAAGGATGACATAATTGACTAAACTCTGGGAAATTTCTATATGCTTAGGGCCCTTACTTTAGAAAGACATTGAATGGTATACCAATATATTATAATATGTATTCTTACCTAGGAAGACCTGAAACAGGTCAGTAGTCATTTAGAGAAAGAAATAAAAAGAATAATCTGCTGTTTTGTAGAATCCACCCACCCCATCATTACACTTCTTTAGATTAGACTGTTAAATAGCAGGTTTCTTTACAAAAGTCTAGATTTTTAATAATATAATCATTTTTAGAAATCTCCACAAATCTTAAGAAGATTTCAAATAATCACTCATGTTACTACTCTTAAAAGTGAGAGGAGGGGGAATTGGATAAGAATCAAATTCTTATCCCACGGTTTTCTTCTCTCTGAAGTAAAACTTTTTGAGCATACATATTGAAGTGCTGTGGCTACAAGAAGAGATTTTGTGCACCCTATCTTCTTGTGTCCAATCATGTAAGTAAGCAGGGCTTACCACAGGGTAGTTGTGCCAGACAATTCTCTTTTCCATTTCTTCTCTTACACATGTGATTAAATATGCCAGCCCTTCTGATTTGTAAACTGGTTGAAATGTTGGTTACATAATTCAGGGCTCTGAATTCAAAAAGGAGAGGAAAATTGCATGAAAGGTAGTAAAATAGAAAGCTTTTTTCCTTTCTCCCACAGTCTTTCTCGTGACTCCCCTCTGCATTTTCTATTTATAATTTATTATGTTTCCAAAAATTAAAAATTTATTTTAGTATCAATTGTACTGTCCATGCCATAGCATGCTTATAAGATGAAGTGCAGAAACATTTAACATGTATGCACCATCAAAATTAAATTACACATTTCATATGTATTTCATACATATGAAAATAGTCCACAATACTGAACTTTTTTTATTTCACATATTGATACAACCATTTTCTACCAACACACTACCTTCAGCTCCCTGATGAACAAGAAAAGGAAAAGGAAGTATACATTAGCCTGCCTTTTCTTCTATGCCATTATTTCCAGTGTAAGTACTTATACAGGGAATTCAGGGAAACAGCACAAATATGAAAAGACTTGGTAGGAGAACTAGATAGTAACATTCTAAGGATACCACTGTCTTCTGTCTGCATTTAAAACACTTTCTTGTTTCTGAAAGCAAGTGTGACCTCTCTGGGCCGACATTCCCTGTCTACTCATGCACCAATGTTATGCACTTTGTCCCCACTGGAGTCTCATGGAAATCCTACTCATTGTGTGCCCACCTGAATTGTCTTCATGGAGTGTTGCAAAGTCTGTATGCTAATTGTGTGACAAGAAACAGTGATGTGCCTGCATATTGTGCATCTCTTTTCTGCTAACACTCATGCTCCCTTGTCTCATCAATTTTCAGAAGCAAAAACAAGTTCCAAGATAAAAATTATTATGGATTTGAAGAAGGGAACAAATAGCATTAAACTAAGCTGGAATTCTTTAGAGCATGGGAGTCTGGGTGACTGCCCAGGTCAAACACTACATGAAGCTAATCCTCACTGGAGTGTATGCTATTTTTACTTAGATAAAATAAAGGTCTCTATGTCTTGATCCCATATCAGCCATACCTTGTTTTAATCTTTGGTGTATATATATATGGCAATGCTAAGATTATACATCTTTCAGGAGGAGGGTAACTCTAGAGACTTATCCCTAAACCATTTCCCATAAAATAAGATCCATGTCTATGCCATTTATCTCACCCACTGTACAAATATTCTCATTTCTTGGATAAAATCAGCTATAATAGAAAAACCAATGCCTAATATATTAGGATACCTATTCATTCATATAATATTTATTGAACACCAATTGTACATCAAGCATTATTCTAGCTCTGGGGAGAAAAGTTACATCACTAAAACCATCCATTTCATAAAGCTTTTCATTATATCATTAAATCAACTGAAACATAAGAAAAATTCAATGCATAATAAATAATGATACATACTCATTCATCTAATATTTATTGAGCACTATTATGTTGGATTACTATTTTCAGATCTGAGATAATATAGGAAACTCAACTTACATTCAAATGGTTGTTACAGAAAAAACAAATACACAAACAAATATAAACATAATTATAGGTGTCATAGGTGCTGTGCAAAAAAATTTACAGGGCCTCCCCGGTGGTGCAGTGGTTCAGCGCTGCGCTGTGGAGCTGTTGGCAGCGGCGACGCGAGTTCGACACCCGGCCGGGGAGAATCCCACATGGTGCGGCAGACCTCTCCTGCCTCGCCCGCTGCTCCCCTCAGCAGTGTATTTCTGATCTGCCTGTTCTGCTCCCCACTCTGTCTCTGGTGAACCCTCTCGCTGCCCCACGCCTCTGGCCTGTACCCCAGCTTGTATGTATAAATTAAAAAAAAAATCTTTAAAAAAAAATTTACAGCAGAGTAAAAGAATGGTGTGTCATGGGTGGGCTAGTATAGGTAGGCCAACTTCTTTGAGCGGATGACCCCCAAAGACAACATTAATATGAGAAGGAAAGAGTCAAGAGGATATTTGGAAAAAGACTCTACTACATCTAAACAACAGAAGGCTGTGGACTGGCAATTTGTTTGATACATTCAAAATTATAAAGACCGGTGTGGTTATCAAAGAAGTAACCTGAATCAAGATCAGGTAGAACATTCATGGTCTTGTCAAGACTTAGGATTTCATCCTGTGTTACGGAAAGTCATTGGATGATTTTGAATAAAGGATGTAGGATAATAATGTGTCCATTATTTTTGTTATAAATGCATGCTTTTACTCTTCCCACCAAAGTGCCACAATCTGGAAACAATCAACCTACCTTCCCAGACTATCTCAGCCACATTCTTTCATAAACCCTAACGCTCTCGGAAAAGATTCTGTCATCATTCCCCATTACTTCTGTCTCTGCTTATCAAAATCTATTCATATTCATCTTTTAAGGCCTCCAAGTTTCAACTTCCACTTCCTTTCAAATGAACATATCTTATTATAGTCATTTGTCCATTCTTAATCTCCATAGTTTTTTTTTTTTCTTCCAGGAGTCTTTATCTCTAAGTTCTAGAAACTCTGCTATTCAACATAACTGCTCAGTAGTTAAGTAGTTGAAAGGATTTCTATAAAAATGGGTAATCGTTGGGCCTCCCTGGTGGCGCAGTGTTTGAGCGCTGCGCTGTGGAGCTGTCGGCAGTACGCGATGCGAGTTCAATGCCCAGCCAAGGAGAATCCCACATGGTGTGGCAGACCTCTCCTGCCTCGCCCGCTGCTCCCCTCAGCAGTGTATTTCTGATCTGCCTGTTCTGCTTCCCACTCTGTCTCTGGTGAACCCTCTCGCCACCCCATGCCTTTGGCCTGTAACCCCAGCTTGTATGTATAAATAAATAAATCTTAAAAAAAAAATTAAAAATGGGTAATCGTTATAATTGAGACATTCATATAAATATTTTATATTACACTGAAATATGTAATTGTACATTCATAAATAGTTTAGTATAGTGTGTCTTGACTAGAGTTTTCATAATGGTCTCTCCAAAAGCACACTCATAATGCTTCACCTAGTGATCTAAGTTTTATTTCTTTAATATTGAACTGCAATTTAAAGAACCTGTTACATAAACCTGACGTTATTTATTATTTTTCTACCTTTTAGTATATCTTTGTTGCTCAAAGAATAGATCATAGACCAGCATCCTCATCATATATTTTGGAACCTATAGATATATAGCCTCAGGATTTATACCAGAATTCTACATGAACCCATCCTCTAACGAAATCTCCAAGTGATTCTTGCAAAAATGAAAATTGGATAACAACCCAGCACATATCTAACTCAATTTCAATTATTTTCTTAAATTGCCTATTCATCCTTTCAAAATATTAGTTTCACTGAAACAACTTTCTCCCTTGCTCTATATTTTTGGACTCAGGTACTCAGACTTCATATATCATTAGTGTATGAACACGCAGAGAAGACTTAACAGAACAGGCCTGTTATCCTGATGAAGTCTTGCTTTCAAAGTTGATCATTGGCTGTTTTTAGAGAATTTTACAGGCAAAAGATTCCCTGAAATGTTATAAAATTGTCCCTAAATGTTAAAATATATAAAGTTGTCCTTAAATCTTACAGTGAGCCATTGCGCCTGAATTGTGCAAATCATGTAGTTTGTGATGAACACCTTCTCTCCTTCTGAGAGTCTGGAATTTCAGTATGTGCTAGCACAGGAAGCTTATTTCACTGACTCTCAAAACCCCTGGGCGGCTAAGCTGACATGAGCCCCTGACTGACCATATAAAAACATGGGTTTTTATAACTAGTTGCTAAGGGAAGCAAGTGTATCCTGTGTGATCCCCTAGGCAAGGACACTTGGAAATGTGTGCCCTCCTAACTTTGCACCATATAGCCATTCCCCTTGCTGATTTTGCTTTGTATATTTTCCCTGTAATAAATCTTAGCTGTGATTATAGTTATATACTGAGTGCTTCTAGAAAATCACCGGACTTGAGAGTAATCTTGGGGATCCAAACCACAAAGTAATCCTAAATTAAATTACCGTATTACTAAAGCAAATACAGCTGATTTTGGAACACACAAAGCTGAATTTTAGTAAGCATACAGCTCAATTACTGAAAGCAAAAGTGCATGTATTCATGCAAGAGTCACCACAAGCAACGTATATCCCAACATAATTCAATTAATTTTCAGAGAGATGACCTGATACTGGTTAATTCCCAAGGAAATAAAGTTCTCCTTAAGACATATATTTAAACATATGACTGAATTATATTTTAAGCAAGGTAAATGATTCACTAAGATATTCTTTAAGAAGGAAAGAAATGACATACATAGCTAAGACCTGATCTTGCCTGTTAATATTTTTTAAGGGAACCATTCCATGCTTCCATTTTATCATGATCAGCATATATTGAAAAGGTATCAGTTTTCCTCACTAAACATCAAAGTACTTTTTGTATTTTTATTTTAGTAAATTTGGCTGCCTGACCATTTCAGGTCTTACGGTTTTCATTGTGGTTCACTAAAGCCCTCTGAGGCAGAGAAAATGCACAAGGGTATTCCTGCTCCCAAACAAATCTGACATTCCCTAAAGCCATCATTCTTAACTTGTCAACAATTCATTTCAATTTGTTGTATTGATATTTAAGTTGAACTCTGAAAAATAAATACCCCATAAAGCTATTTTCCTTCTATGCCAGTCCGAAGGATGTTGCCACTTAGAAAATAACTGCTTTTAGAAACTATTATTATGGTTTGCTATAAAAATCAAGAACAATTGCTAAAACGCTGATTTATCATAATCAAGGTAAAATTGTTTTACTTTGCTGCTAATGTGATTTCCCACAGCCTTTGGTCACCCAGAGACGTTTAGCTTTAAAGACATTAACGTAGAGTGTTCTCCAATGTACATGTGCTAAAAATCTTTTCATTTTTTTTTCTGAATTAGGACCCTTTGAAAATCTACACATCTGGTATCAACCAAATCTATGTGGATCATAATTCTATGTGAATTCACAAAATTACTGGACAACTTCAACTTGTATAACGTTGACATAAGTAACCTTGAGAATGGCGTACTGCTAAGTACAATTTTCCACTTATTCTCATGCAGTCTTTTTGCATATATCAAGCCACAAAATAGTATCTTGCTAAAGAACTTTAGAACATTTATTGACAAGGAAAATTAATTATAGAGTACATTGTAAATTGACCAAAGTCATGGATAGTCATGGATAGTTCTCCGTGCTGTTAAACATAGATTTTACCATGCTGAAACAATTTGAGTTATTTATTTTTTCAAGACAATGAAATGGTTTCCTGATATCCTAAGGTACAAAGAAAATGGGATTTTACACTAGTCATTTTTCATTCAAATGATAAGAAGTTTGGGACAATTTAAACATTCCAGAGTAACTGTACTTTAAATTTCCCTGAGTACTATGCAGAAAAAAATTATTTTATTCAGATGTGAAATCTAATACATAGATTCAGTGCCTAGTTCAATAGTTGATGCATAAAGGAACTTCATATATTTTGACTAAAAAAAAATGAAAGCCATAATGGAAAAATGAATGAATGTGTGAACTGGTAAGATATTTCTAGAGGTATAGATTCTGACCTTTCTGAAACGATGTAAATTACTAGGAGAAAAAGGAGTCATCTGCATATAACACTTTTATGCTTTTAACATGTTTTTTAAATAACCACACAGACACTGGGGTATTGGAGAACAGATCACAAAGTGATTTCTTGTGATGTGTGATTTATCCTTAAGTTCTTTTTTTTATTTATTTTTTTATTGTTATTTATGTCTTTTACATTTTGTATTTCCCTTGGGTAGCCCACCACCAATTCACCAGTGATCCATCTCCATGGTCCCCTGTATTCTCCTCTCTTCCATTTTGTGCCCTTATCCTCCCCTCCCCCCCCCATCCCGCCCCACCGCTGAGTGTCTCTCTCCCACCCCGCCTCCCTATAGTCCTGTTATAAGTGAAACCATTTGATATTTTTCTTTTTCTTTCTGGCTTATTTCACTGAGTATGATTCCCTCTAATTCCATCCATGTTGCTGCAAATTGCATGTGTTTATCTTCTTTCCATGCTGAATAGTATTCCATTGTGTATATGTACCACATCTTCTTGATTCAATCATCTATTTTTGGACATCTGGGTTGCTTCCATACCTTTGCTATTGTGAATAGTGCCACAATGAACATACGGGTGCCTGTATCCTTTCAGATTAGTGTTTTTGTGTCCTTTGGGTAAATTCCCAAAAGTGGTATTGCTGGGTCGTATGGGAGCTCCATGTTTAGCAGTTTGAGGAATCACCGTACAGCTTTCCATAGTGGTTGGACCAGTTCACATTCCCACCAGCAGTGTAGAAGAGTTCCTTTTTCTCCACATCCTTTCCAGCATTTGTTGTTGCCTGTATTTTTAATGTGTGCCATCCTCTCAGGTGTGAGGTGGTATCTCATAGTGGTTTTGATTTGCATTTCCTTGATTATAAGTGATGTTAATTACAGACCAATCTCCCTAATGAATACTGATGCAAAAATATTTAATAAAATCTTGGCCAATAGGATCCAACAATGCATCCATAAAATAACACACCACGACCAAGTGGGATTTATCCCAGGGGCACAAGGATGGTTCAACATCCGAAAATTAATCAATGTAATCCAACACATCAACAAAAAGAAAAATAAAGACCATATGATCATATTAATAGATGCTGAGAAAGCATTTGACAAAGTACAACACCCATTTATGATAAAAGCCCTTGAAATCCTTGGGATAGAAGGAACATACCTCAACATAATAAAAGCCATATACGACAAACCCACGGCCAATATTATACTCAACGGTGAGAAGCTGAAGGCCTTTCCCCTAATATCAGGCACAAGGCAAGGATGTCCACTCTCACCATTACTTTTCAATATAATACTGGAAGTCCTAGCCAGAGCAATTAGACAAGAGAAAGACATTCAAGGGATCCAAATAGGAAAGGAAGAAATTAAACTGTCTCTATTTGCAGACGATATGATAATATATATACAAAACCCTAAAAACTCCATAGGAAAA
>PVIJ01020983.1:0-19625 GCA_004024925.1 Scalopus aquaticus | reverse complement strand
AAGAAGATAAACACATGCAATTTGCAGCGACATGGATGGAATTAGAGGGGATCATACTCAGTGAAATAAGCCAGAAAGAAAGAGAAAAATATCGAATGGTTTCACTTATAACAGGACTATAGGGAGGCCGGGTGGGAGAGAGACAATCAGTGAGGGGGGAGGGGGGGAGGAAGGAACCGGAGGGAGGGAAGGGAAAGGGCACAAAATGGAATAAAAAAGAACACAAGGGACCATGGAGATAGATCACGGGTGAATTGGTGGTGGGCTACCCAAGGGGAATGCAAAATGTAAAAGACATAAATAACAATAAAAATATATATTATAAAAAAAAGGCCCTAATCTGTAGTATCTTGGTGTGCTGAACATGAATGTAACCCTGAAAGTTTTTTATTACCTCTTGTTTTGAAGATATTTAATATAATTCATTTTACATGTTTCACCATATAAATTTATCCAGTAGGGCTGCAACAACATCCTAAGTCAGCCTAGAATGATGTAATATCACATTGAATTGCATAATACCATCATGAATACATCATCCAGAGTTGATGGCATCATTTTCTGATGCAATGCAATACTACTTCCAAGTGGCTGCCGAAGGAAGCTAACATCAGCAGTGCACTAGATAAAGCCCTGTTGGAAAGGTTGAACACTGAAAATAATTCAGACTACTGTTGCATAGAACTGTTATTATTTTATCTATTTAGGCACAATACAGAAAAGTAATGCCTCAAAAGTGCGTTAACAGCGTGGACAATTTCTGCTCTATTTGTGGGGAAGTGACATTTGCCAACCAGAAGAGAGGTAGCACTTCTCAAGTGAAGAAGTCTTATCATCTTTACTTGGAATGCAAGGTTGGTGATAAGACAAGCCTTGGGCCCCACATCTATGCTGTGCTACATGTATAAAACAGCTTTCACAGTGGTGAAACGGCAAAAGACTATCAATGCCATTTGCAGTCCCCATGGTGTGGAGAGAGCCAAGCAACCACATCAAAGACTGTTACTTCTGCTTGGTTCTTCCTCTTTTTGGTGGAATAATGAAACAAAAGAAGTGAAGAATAGTCTACCCAAATATCGTCTGCATTGAAACCAGTTCCACATGGTGAGAACTTCCTATTCCAGAACCTCCAGCAGAATATTCTCTTGATTCATCTGATGAGGACAAGGGTGAGCCGACCTGTTCTCCTGTTCCAGCAGCATGCAGTGATCCAGATTTCCACTCTGGTGCATCATCAACCCCACACAGTCTAACACAGGAAGAACTAAATGACCTGGTTCATGATTTGGACTTATCCAAGAACAAGACAGAATTGCTAGGATCAAGGCTCCAACAATGGAATCTTCTAGAAGAAGATGTCACAATTCCTTTATATCGAAAGTGCCACCAGCAGTTGGAGCCTTTCTTCAGAAAGGAAAGTACTTTGGTATTCTGTTCCGATATTGAGGGCCTCATGAATGCCTTAGAAATCACTCATGACCCACAAGAATGGAGACTATTTCTAGACTCTTTGAAACTGAGTCTTAAGTCTGTGCTCTTGCACAATGGAAACCGTCTTCCATTTATTCTATTCCTGAACAGCTGTACAAGAACAAGCGAAGAAATCTAAGAAGTAGTCTATGACTTGATTTTTTAATAGGTATTAACCGTAGGCCTATTATTATTGGCATGCATTTCGTGATGTAAACATCCATTTATTGCAGATTACAAAAAAACGAGAGCCAAAATTAGAATCTGATTGTCATATTCGTGTTGAGTGCATACGAATTGATAGGAGATGACTAATTTTATTTCAGTAACATGACTTTTGTAAAAATTTGTTGACCAGTGTTATTAGGGAAGAGAAATGAATACTAAACTGGACCCAAAAAAACCCTATACACACACACACATTTGTACATATAAAATATGCATGTGTACATGTTATGTGTGAGTTATTGTGTGTGTGTGTGTATGAACAGTTAAAGAATTCATCAGAAAAGTGATAGAGCTTGAGCTAGAATCTCAGAACTTAGATAGATGAAGACACCAGAAAGAAAGAAGATATTCCAGGTTGCAGAAAATATGAAGCAAAGGCACAGTGACAGAAAGATTGAATGGTGGCTAAATAATAATCAAAAGGTAAATTGGACTGGATATCTATCTATCTATGTATCTCCTATGTATATATTTACATATATATTTCACATGCAGTGTATATAAGGTATGTGAAAGGATACTAAAAACCCTTGAATAATAGGGCAGGGGATTGAAACTTTATTTATTAAATGGAATCTCGACATATTGAGAGAGTCACATGATGTATTATTAAAGTTAACATGCAGCCAATTACAAAATATTGATTAATAGTGGCTTAGAACTAGTTTTTGGCCTGCAGCTTATTGTTAACTTAAGGCCAGGGGCATTTCTAAGACTTAAATTGATAACATCCCTCTACTCTATTATTTATCTTGATAAAGTGACATTTGACTAATGACTTCATAAATTCAAACTTCAGAACAATAAGCTCTGCTTTATGCCACTTTGTCTTCCTCGGGGAAGAAAAAATGTTCCAAAAGTTGCTAGTAAAAATTTGATTACATTTCTTTTGGGTCACATGCCAACCGTAAACCAACCATGGGTAAGAAAGAATGGCAGCCATTATTAGAGCAGATTTATGATTTACATTCTGTACTGGGCATTTTGCTCTTCTGACTCAAACATGGTTCCATGAGCAAAGAAAAAGAGGCAACAGCTACAGAAAAAGACAACCAATAGAACTGGTACCATGTGTTTGGAAAGACAAAATTAATGTGTGATTTATGCACATAAAAGATGAGGAGGTGAGTTATGAAGAGCAGTGGGAGAGGGCGCATGGAGGTGGAGCATTGCGTCAAGAAACTGTCCAGATAGTGTGTAAGTCTAACCTTGGAGGACATAAACCACCATCTAATGTGAAATTACATATAAAAAATCGAGACAGAGAGCTCGCCATTTAGTTTGTTCTCCACATCATCAGGTTGTTTAATTGCTTCAATTTCCTTATATCCCCAGGAGAACACTTGCAATTGCCTAATGCGTCTCCCAATTTAATTCCTATTGAATAGTTTTAAACCTCTTTCCTATACTCTTCACCTACCCTCTGACTTCTCTGGCAAAGGCAATGTAAAAACAGTCTCATGCCATCTTGTACTTATTAAAATTTCTTCACTTCTACCAGCAAAAAGCAACATTCAACATTTGGCATTTTGCCAACCTGGTTAATTCTTTCTGCTTAGGTTTTTAATTCTTTCTCTAGAAAAAAAAAATGATATCCAATGGGCAACATAGAGATCTTAAACACCAAATAACAAGGACAAAAACACCACTATGAATAACATCAATATCTGCATATAGCATGTGTAACCAGCAACGAAAACACATACTGTAAATACTCTGCTCCACACCTACTGTCACATAAAATTAAAAATACAAATATATAGTTGATGCTGTTCCCAGGTCCTACCTGTCTGTTATCAGTCCATACAGTTGCAACACAAAAAGTCACTCAAATAGGACACATAAGCTTTCGAATCAAATGGGAATAAGCCCTTGGGAACCAGTCAGTGACTGCTGATTTATCCATAATTTGGATCATATGTCTACCCTACAATGAAGCCATTTACTTTGAAGACAGTAAACATGTGCACAAATAGTTTCCTAAAACACTGCATCTTTGACCAAAACTTAATTCAAATAGTTAGGTTTCATCACTAAGTTTATTGAGCATGGAATTTACGGGCACAAACTGCAACCAACATTGTGGGGTGTGGCAAAATGACTTTCAGTGATCAAAGAGTAATAACTGAGGGTAAAAACAAGCAATAGTAGTGGTCATCTTACCACAAATGATAACATATATTTTGCAGTTGAAAATATGAAAAGTATATGAGTAGTTATGTATTTCTTTAAAGTAATACCCGATACTTTTTAAATTAAAAAGTTTCTTCTTAATCTCATGACAAATGAAATCTATCAAAGCCTTCCTATCTACTCTGGAATATTAACTTTAAAATAAAGGCAAGACATTCTCAATAAGGAATCTTCCGTTTTTCAATTTCCTTATGCTTTATGTAGCATAGTAACACTTAAAAAAAAAAATGAACGTAGGGGCCTCCCTGGTGGTGCAGCAGTTGAGTGCTGCGCTGTGGAGCTGCAGGCAGCGCACCATGAGAGTTCAATGCCCAGCCAGGGAGAATCTCATATGGTGCGGCAGACCTCTCCTGCCTCACCGGCTGCTCCCCTCAGCAGTGTATTTCTGATCTGCCTGTTCTGCTCCCCACTCTGTCTCTGGTAAACCCTTTCGCTGCCCCACGCCTCTGGCCTGTACCCCAGCTGTATGTATAAATAAATAAATCTTTAAAAAAAAATGAACCTAGGTTCTTTGAAGTCTCTGCCTATTATTTAAAAAATAGAGGTCTTCTCTGTTTTCCTGAGAATATGGAAATAAGTTCTAAAAATGTATAAGAAATATTAATCTTAAATATGAATTCTCTAATAAAGATGAACTAATACTTAAAATCATTTTTTACTATGTGACTGTACATATTAAATACTTTCATTTTATAGCTTTACATATTTATTTAATGCTTAATCTTTAGGAATTGAAAGATACTATGCCCCAAGTGGCTGCACTGGTAAATTTTGCCAACAAGTGGAAAACAAATAAGGTAGAAAAAAGTGTGCCTTTTATAGTCGCCATTAGCTATATCTCAAATTGAAATATGTTTTTTTTTTAAGTATGAATAAGACTGTAAATTATCAACAAGTTCACAAACAAGAGCATTATCAAGTTAATTTTTTTCCAGCACCAATTAAAATATTCAAAAACATACATGATATACAAATTTAAAACTTTTTATTTAAAAGGGGAATTCCTACTGCTAAATGCAGTCAACAGAGACTAAGTGTTTAACATTTACCGAAGGTTAAAGAGATACCTTTTGTTTTTGTTTTTCTATTCCCCTGCTAACAAAATGCTAAATCAGCTACTCTATATTATGAAAACAGTTGAAAGACAAATCATCAGAAAGGCTAAATACTTATCAAGTCAAACTAATTATGTACACAAATATATCGATTCTTCCAGCACAATTTCCCTGAGCACCTAAAGATTGCTGAAGTTCTTTATAGGGTGCATGCTGAAACAAAAATATCCACTAGAAACGAAATTCCCTTCAGAATTTACAATCCATTTTATCGCAGCAATTACAAAGTAAAATAAATGAGATTTAAAATTATTAGCCAAGTAATCATCCAAGATTCACAGAAAAAGATATAGAATGTTTACTACTAGGCTTGTCCAAAAATAAATAGATAAATAAAGGCTAAGTCCTTCATCTATACTGGCTATGAGATATGGAATGAAGAAACAAAGAAAAATAATTGGAAAATAAACCTTCAAACACATTGTTAGTAATTTTGGTTTTCTTAGTTTAAAACATCAAAATTCTATGTAAAAACAATGAAAAATAAATAAGACAAGCTTAATGAAACCAGAACACTTTTGGCAACCTATATTTTCAAACAGGTCTTACTCTCAGATGGTATTGCGCTACTAGGGGTGTTTTAAATAAAGTTTGCCGGTTGAAAATCTGTTATTTCTTTCCCTACCTTTGTTTCTCAACACAAACTTGCTTACACACAGGAGACATATTTTCTCCTCCTCTCTGGGCATCACATTTTATATTTAACAAACATCAACTTCAAATCAATAGGGAAGAAAATGAAATGAATTGAATATATGAAATAACGTTAAATATAAATTATGTTAGGGCCTCCCTGGTGGCGCAGCGGTTAAGCGCTGTGCTGTGGAGCTGTCGGCAGCAGCGATCCAAGTTCGACGCCTACGCCCAGCTGGGGAGATTCCCACATAGCACGGCAGACCTCTCCAGCCTTGCCCCCTGCTCCCCTCAGCAGTGTATTTCTGTCAATCTGCCTCTTCTGCTCCCCACTCTGTCTCTGGTGAACCCTCTCGCCGCCCCACGCCTCTGGCCTATACCCCAGATTGTATGCATAAATAAATCTTTAAAATATATATATATATATATATAATATGTTAAATCATATTGTAACAACTTGGTTCAGCACAGGTATCAACCGGGAGCACAATTCTGTCCTTACCGTTTATTCCTTCAGTAGTTATTTACTATGTGACACCCACAGACAGCTCTGGAGGCCTCCTATAGGAAGAGACTGGTGAGGGGACATTTAAAAGCATGCAAAGGATATTTTATCCTGCCCTCACTTTCAGATAGATCTTTTAAAGACCTTTTTAAAATTTTATGGCTTAAAATCCTTGAAGTAATAGCCAAGAAGCCCTCTTTATTAGGATAAAACACATTTTTTCTGGTAACTAACATATTTTTTTAATTATCTGTGTTTTCTTCTTGACTAAACAGAGAGTAAGGAACTAAGGTTTATGGCTTTCTTTTGCAGTTCCCTCAGAACCCAGATTCTTATCCTCTCAGTTCTGATTCTCTTTTTGTGATAGTTCTTTTTAATCTCCCACTTTGGCTTCTCTATACCAAATCTACTCCTCAAATGCTGCGTCTTAGTGACTCAACACTAATTTTCTGCATTTTCCTTTGAACGAGTTTTTCGAATTCAAAAGACCAATCATCTTAACCAAAATGCAACCCTGCTATACTGGAAAGCATGATAATTATTTTCTAATAACTTTGTTTTTGACACTTTCAAAATCATGTACTAGTTGTTCTGGGGCCTCCCCGGTGGCACAGCAGTTAAGCACCGCGCTGTGGAGCTGTCGGCAGCGGTGACAACAGGAGTTCAACACCCGGCCGGGGAGATTCCCGTAGACCTCTCCTGCCTCACCCACTGCTCCCCTAAGCAGAGTGTTTCCATCGATCTGCCTGTTCTGCTCTCCACTCTGTCTCTGGTGAACCCTCTCGCGATCCCACGCCTCTGGCCTGTACCCCAATTTGTATGCATAAATAAATACTTAAAAAAAATAATGCCCTAGTTGTTTATCTGCAGACCTATAGGTCTCAATATAAAGTGAGAGTTCTCAGCTGTATGGTATCAGTACATGATCCTTTTTAACACTGAAAAATCAAAAGTATTTCATAGAGTGATAATCTATCTTATGTATGAACTAAGCAAACTTGAAATTCTCCTACCAACTGAATGAGGATGCACTGGCAAATAAATTTATTTTAAATTGTTGAGATTTATTTTGAGTCGGCTTTGCAGTCATTTAAAAATCATGAAATATGCAAGTCCTGTGCTAGTCCAGCTGTTTAATTTTCCAGGATTATTTATAAATCACTTTTGTTCAATAAGTAAAATTACCTTCTCTGCTAAATTTGAATTACCAGACACTTCCAAAATATTTCTGAACCCAGCAACTGTTTTCTCATTTGCTACTTGGCATATCTTCAGAAACTTTTTTAACACTTGTAGCAATGTCTCAGAGATTTGATCAAGCATATTTTAGAGATTTGTTTTCCCACTATAGCAGCATATGATTTAGGGCAGACAGTATTTCTTCAAATAAACTCCTGTGTGAAGTGCCCATGTCTCATAGCTCTACATAAAGGTACCCCAGCCCCAAGGGCATAAAATGGTTAAATGGCAAATCCCTTAAGCAGCTGCAGCCAACAGTGATATATGGTGTGGCAGAATAACCTTAAGACATTTCTTTGATGAATGGGCAGAAAGATATTGAAGGAGTCGTTCTCTTTCTGCCAAAAGCTATACTAGTGTACTGCTGGTGGTCAAACCCACACAATCATCAGAATTACCTGGGCACATTTTCAGAGAGAGATTCCTAGGGTCCATGCCAGAAATTTTGTTCAGTGGGCCTTAGGAACAGAAATCTGTATTTTTTTAATATTAATTTTCTTACATCATTGTCCATTTTTGCACAGTACTTGATTTCTCCCCTCGGGTGTGGTTCCCATAGTTCTCCCCGACCCCGCAGTCCCCTGTGCACTTCCCGCCCGTTTAGTCTCCTCTCCCTCCTCGCCTGCTGTCTGCCTCAGATCTATGGTCAGATGGAAATCTGTATTTTTAATGAAGTTCCCCAGTCAGGAAATTTTCTCCAATTCCCTGTGAACAGAGGATTAGAATAAATGATAGGACCAGATATAGTTCTGTATCAATACCAATTGTACTTGCTATATCTATAATGAGACATGAGACAGAAAGATCATTTCAGTTTCATGATCTAGATTATAATTCACTGCATTATGTACCTAAAAGTAATTTTTTGTGTTTTTTTTTTAAGATTTATTTTATTTATTTTTTGCATACAAGCTGGGATGCAGGCCAGAGGTGTGGGGTGGTGAGAGATTCACCAGAGTGGGGAGCAGAACAGGCAGATCTACTGAAATGCACTGCTGAGGGGAGCAGCGGGCGAGGCAGGAGAGGTCTGCCTTGCCATGTGGGATTCTCCCTGTGGGGCACGGAACTCGCACCACAGCTGCAGACAGCTCCATATCGTTGTGCTTAACCCATTGCACCATCAGGCAGGCCCCTAAAAGTAATTTTTCTAACCAGTATTTCCAGTAATCTCTGTGATGTCCATGTTAAGAAACAACTCGGGTATTCTTACACAGAAATATTTAAGTTCAACTGATCTGACAGATTAATATTTAAATCCAAGTGTAAGTGCTGCAGGTAATTAGCAACCCATGCAGACAAGGATGGGAACAAGATCTATTTGCAATTTTTTTATGTGAAATGTGATGAAAGAAGAATCCAAATTGTGATAATATGAAAACCTTCTTCCTTCCTTCCTCACTATTCCTTCTACAGAAAGGAACTGTGTTGCAGATTACTACAGCAGGCCATTCTGCATGTAGGAAAAAGTGATTATTTTCTTGACTTCCAAAGCCACATGGACAAGTAACAAGCATGGAGGAATAGGAAGGGTCAAAGCTGCATTTATGTGCAAGGTAAACCTGCTTATTGAGATGGGGGACAGAGCAGCGACCAAGGGTCTACTCCCAAGTCTTAGTCCTGCGTCCTGTACAGGACACATGAACTCACAACTTTGGATTACGTCTTTAATCTCTGCAGCTTCAGCTTTATTATCTGGGCGAAAATGAGATTGACTTTAATCTTTAATATCTACCCCACTGGGCTACTGTGAGTATTCCGGGAAAGGCTTCGCAGGCATACAGAGCAGAGGGAGAGCACTAGAGAGGGTGGTGAATGCTATCCAGAGAGGTCACAGAATGCGTCCCCAGTGAGCCCACATCTGAAATGGGTTTTTGGGAAGACAAGGAAGAGATATTCTGAGCTTTGAGACTCTCTTGTGCGAACAAAAGATGTCCTAGGGTGTATACCCAGGTAGTAGACACTCGCTGAATGTCAAGATCCCTACATGTGGCATGTGGAGGGCAGCGACTCTCACTTTGCAAAGGGGAAAACCAGAAAAGACTGTCAAAAGGCTGCGCTACTCTTAGCCTCTCTCTCTGAGACCTGACAAGGGTGTCTGGGGTGAGCCCAGCACTCTGCACTGGCATAGCCCTTCACCCTCTGATATGTCTGACAGGACATGACGCTGGCGGATGGCTTGATTATTAAATGTTTTCTATTATTATCTGAGAATCATTCATTTAAATGAATAAGTGCTGGATCAAACATTTCAATGAGCTACTACACTAACGAGTGGAGTGAAGTGTGCTCAGTGTGATCATTTCGGAAATGGGACAGATAATGGGCACAGGTGAGGACTGGAGAGCACTCAGAACACTGCTTAAGGTGGAGTCCACAAGAGTGACAAGACAGGCTCAACAGTTGTCATTATGCTAGGCAGACTTCACACAGCAGCATGCTGGGAACACTTTATTTGTATTAAGAACCTAGTACATGAGACATAATGACATATTTCAAAACCATGTTAATAATATATACCTTTTGCACAGATATGAGTTCACACTTTTTCTAAGTATCTCACTACCCTTTAATTAAATGGAAATATTTTCTAATATAGATCTATTTTTTGGCCTTGTGAGGCATACAGTGGCGGAGTGACCCAGTGACATAGCAACTAATCAGAAAGATGAATGTCTAGCTATTGAAACACAGCAGTTCTTCAAACATCCCTTGGGGAACAATGTATCCTTATTCAAACCAGAGCCATTGAAACAATGGATCGACTCCTGAGTTAGGGTAAAAGGTGATCAAAGCAAAGTTTGAAACAGCTTAGTACAGTCACCATAAAACACAGAATTCAATTCTCCTCTTCTTAAAAAAACATCTAATGTAAGAATAGTAGTTACATAAGTCTTGGCTCATTACAGTAACACATGCATGATCCTGGAATTCACAATCTGTTTGTATATTCATTCTTTTCTGACATCCTACACTTAACACAATACTGTTGAAAGACACTGAGCCTTAGCAGACTGTCAATATTTCACTGATACACATAATGATTCGTTAATTAGTAACACTGTAAATCATCTTGGCCATTAATAATTAATGCATTTGACAAATACATTTTAAATCATTATTTTTGAGTTACTGTAGATCTAACTATAGTGCATTAGTGATCAGCATACTTTTCTTTCAATAGCTTTGCATTTGGATCAAGTATATAACCAGAACTAGAATACCTAGAACTACAAAAACACAAATATAAAACTGGAAATGAGTGTTTACTGATTTAACTCAGATCTTTTCAAAACCATCATTTATCCTGGATTTATTGCTTTTTCTGATAACTGAACAAAAGATGAGTGTACGTATATTCTGAAGAGCTGGTATTCTGCTAGTTAGAAGTCTAGAACAAGCATAAAATGATGCTGAAATACAATACAGATAAAAAATCAATAGTTCTAAATTTTATTTAATATTGAAGATACTGAATAAAGTTTATTCAGTATTGTTGATATTTACAGAAGTTGCTGTATTCGCCTTTCAAAATAAAAGGTTTTAAAGTTGAATAGAGTAAGTTCAATATAATGATGGTCTCTCTACTCCACGGTACTCCCAACACCCTCCCTCCCTCCACACTTACCTACAGAATGTTAGTTCTGCTTTCCCTCCTCCGGGGGAGGGGGGGGTTATTCAACTTTGTCCTTCAGAGCGCCACTCTGAAATCACTTCCTCAGGGGAGCCTGCCCAACCTCCAGAACAGTGTCAGATCCTGCACTGGAGATTCCTCACATAAAGTACTTATCCTTTGCATGCTAGAATAAATGTTTTGTTGATTTGTCATTGTGGGGAGGCGGTGCGGTGGGGAGGGGGGAGAGAGATGTGTGTGCGTGTGCGTGGTGTGGTGTGTGCACACATGTGTTTAATGTCTGGTTTTCCCCTGGCAATATGAAGGTAGAAGGTGGAGGAAGGTGGACGGATCAGCGCCAGCCTCAGGACCTCTCATCTACAACACTCATAAATACTGATTAAATACTTTTAAAAATAACAATTGCCAAACTTCTTTACATTCAAATACCAAGTGGAAACAATTACTGTGAAGCCAAGTATCATCAACTAATTGTTTCAAAAGCCTTAGCAACTTTGACCTTTCCCACCAGAGACGGCACCATACTAGTCTGTTCTTCATTCCCTGCCTGTTCTTTCTCATTATTATTTTTTATGGTAACTAACATTTATATGAGTGTACCCTATGTTTCAGGCTTTGTGAAAATGTCTTCTTTTGTATTACATACTTACTGCTTTATTATACTATTGTACTTAACCCTGAATATAGCCCTCCTATATAGTTACAGTTCTCTCATTTTATAGGTGAAGACAATGAGATCTCTCCAGTAGACTAAATAATTTGCCTTAAAAGGAACATCCGCATTTTAACTACTACCTCTTGTTCCATTCCTGCCATTCCACACTTTGTAATGTTAGGCTAGGAGATTGAAAATTTTATTTCTGGCTTGTAGTAGATTCTATGAGAACCAGTTCAACATAGCACTTCTTAAGAACTTAACCATGAAAAGAGCTCACCATCATGCTGGAATAAGATATTTTCTGCACTTTTATCAAAAAATATTATTTTGAAGTATAAAAGCATAGTGCAGAAACACCCCTGCTTATGTGCATGGACATTTCTTGGGATGTTTATAGAAATGTCCTATTAAGCATTTAATAACTTTTCTGTTGTATAGGATTCAGATTACGCATGCTCACATCATTTAGAGCTTTAGACATTGTTTCTATTTCAGGCAGCTGAATCTGGGAGCAGTAGTAGTGTAGTCATAATGAACTATTATAAAAGATTATATAGAAGTACACTGCTGTAAATGTGAATTGACACAATGAAAATTAACATTGCAAAAGGGAAATGCTGGATTTAGGTGACTCAGAAATTCGTTCCGGGCCTCCGTGGTGGCACACCATTTAAGTGCTGCACTGTGGAGCTGTCGGCAGCGGCGACCTGAGTTCAAAGCCCAGCTGGGGAGATTCCCACATGGCGCGGAAGACCTCTCCTACCTTGCCTGCTGCTCCCCTCAGCAGTGTATTTCCATTGATCTGCCTGTTCTGTTCCCCACACTGTCTTTGGTGAACCCTCTCACTCCCCACGCCTCTGGCCTGTACCCCAGCTTGTATGCATAAATAAATAAATCTTTAAAAAAAATTCGTTTCTCAGAAAAGAAGTAACATTGAGACATCAAAATCTGATTACTCTAGAATGGTTTACTATGTAGAACTTTAATGAAGAATATTGAAAAGAAGGATCCTAACATGTAGAGAATCAATTATTAGAGAGAAGAGATTAGAGAGCTAACTTGATCCTGTTCCTTGGGCAGACATGTGAGAGAGTTAGCCTCAGGGAAAAGAAATTATTATATACTTTGATTAAATATCAAACTAGATTAATCTTTACAAATATGGTTGTCCAAGTAATGTCAAAACATGAATGTCCTCTCTTACGTATCGTATGTCTAATGCTACCAATTACATATTCCTTTACTCTCCCTTGATGAGCAGTGAAAATTAATGAATTAATTATTTGAAATTTACTATTTAAATTTAAAATGAAACTTTTGGGTATGTGCTGGCCAAAACAAAGAAATATACACTCCTTTTCTAGACATTCGGTTTACAGAAATGTTGACTCTCTACGTTATCCTAAAATTTCCTGGTCATCTTTGAATTTTTCCAAAGTTAATACGACAACAGGAAATGTGAATGACTTCTACAGATAACATCCCATTTCCATCTCATTGTAATATCAAAAGATAAATAGCATCAAGTCCCTTATCACTGCCAAACCTGTATATCCTTGGAAATTGAAGAAATAATCTAATAAGTTCACAAGAGCACTAATGTACTCTTTTTTGGTTTTACATTTGGTATAAGTAAATTCAATTTGGCTTTTGATATTTTAGGACCACAGACATAATCTTGATTTCTACTGCTCTATATTCTACAACTTCATCTTTGGTTAACTTACTCATGGGGAATGAATACTCTCCTAAAATTAAAAAAAAAAAAATAGCAAGAAGAACCTTGCCTCTTCTAATAGAAAGCAAAAAATTCCCTCCATCAAATCCTTGAAATCAGAGATTTCATGTGAGCCCGGCTCATAAATACATCATCACAATCACACAGCCATGCAGGAAACAGCTGTCAACTAAGTAGAACTGTTGGTTGGGAATCTTTGAATAATATACTAGAATAAATGGCATTTGGCTATCAATAATTTGGGATAAGAATGATTATACTCCATTTCCCTCAATCTGGAAATAATGCAATAAACCAAATTATGGGTAAAGGTAACATAGATATAAGAATTGAAAAAATGTGTTTTTCTATCAATAACCAGCATGTTTTAAGACAAAGAAATAAAAGTTTGTGGGGAATTTTTTTGTAAATTGTTTGACCTTTTTATGATTTGAGCGTCATCAAATGAGTGTCATTAAATTTATTTCCAAGATGACTAAATTGAACTGTGGAGCAGGAACAAAGATTAGCATTAAATTTTTCCCATTGGACAGAGGTTAAAAAACATGAATAGATGTATATGTTTTAACGGCAAACTGCTGAGTGTACTCAAGAAGGAGGCTTGAGCATAGTAATGAGGAAGGGAGATTATATTTCTAATGTTTGTTTTTGGCCATATACCTGAGACTTAAATAACCCATAATAAAATGTTCAGAAATAAATGATAATCATAATCATAATAAATTTTAAAACATCACAGTTCCTGCCAGATGACAGCAAATGAATCTGTCTATTTATAAAAGCATTTTTAGGTTTAGTTGAAATGAACAAAACTTTTGACAAAATAGTCCACAGTAAGAGCTGGCAAGGGCACGTAGAAAAAGGAATCTTATTATGCTCCTGGTGGGAATGTAGACTGGTCCAGCCCCTATGGAAACCTGTGTAGAGGACCTCATAACACTAAATGGATTTGCCATCTGACCCAGCAATTCCATTCCTAGGAATCTACCCAAAGATTACAAAAATACTAATTCAAGAGGAAACCCCATATTCCTTTGTTTTACTACAGCAATGTTTACAATAGCCAAGATACAGAAACAACATAAATACCCCAAAACAGATGACTGGATGGATCAAGAAGATGTGGCATATACACGCAATGGGATACCCCTCAGCAAACAAACCAGACAAACTCATACCATTTATGGCAACATGGATGGAGCTGGAAGAGACTAGCCTACGCGTAAGTTAGAAGGAGAAAGCTAAATACTGGATGGTTTCACTTACATGTGGAACACAGAAAAAAAAAAAGTCAGACATACTAAACCTTGAAAGTTGACCATAGATCTAAGGCACCCAGGAGGGGAGAGGGAGGGAGTAGGAGTGGGAGGGGTAAAAGCAGCAAGGGGAAGAGCACAATGGACTATGACTAAGACTACCAGAAGGGGAGTCTGGTGGGGTGGGAGTGAAGTAGAGACAGGGCTCCAGTGGAAGATTACTGGGGCTTTGGTGGTGGGTGTGGCAAAATGGCATACATTTGTGACGGAGTAAACCTATACTCTTAAGGCATATACTGTGTTGAAAAACAACATTACCTCAATAACTATAACATAACAATAACCAAAAAAAAAATCCATAAAACAAAAGCACTTTCACCAGAAACCCAGGATGCATGCAGGTTGGAAGATTTTTTTTTTTTAAATAAAAATAACACAGAGGCAAAAAAAAAAAATCACTTTTCTCTGAATATGAAAATAAAAGAACAATGTTTGGTCACAGTTAAAGAGCTTTGAAAGAATTCTTTCTCTCTGGCATTTCTTTACCCTTTATATATGCTGTTTTTTACCTTGGGAGAACTGGTTCTTCACCATGGTACTGAGTTTTAGGTTCTCCTCCCACTATCATCTCACATGAGGAGATGTTTCCAATCACAGAGCACTGGCAGGTACCAAGAGGAAAACAACCTCTTGCATTTTATGAAGTTCTTGTTATTCACCATCAAGGAAGCAGAGAAGTCATAGGGACTCCTAAAATATTTCCCTCTCTATGACAGAGACACACAGTTATTCAAGAGCAACTGTTCTCTCCTTTCTACATCAACCCGGTGGAGTGTCACTACCATAGTTAAGATGTCAATCTATTCTGAAGATTGAGTCATTGATGTTCTAGCTATGCTGATCAAAAAGTTAGCTTGCTGTGAACAAGACTTTCCCGCCCAAGACCTCAAAACTCTCTGAGTGTATTTCTGAGTCAAACATTTACCTCAGTGAAGACTGGTTAGTTTGTATCTCATAGAAGACATGAAAACAGAAATATTTTTAAGGCAAGTGATCCCTGATCATTATTGATAATATTGTAACAATTTTTATAGATGAGTGACTCTAACTCAGCTGTCCAATTTTCCTTCTCTATGTGTTAGTATAGATTATTACACAATTAAAAAAATAGTTCTAATTCACACATGGGAGAATTGATTCCACGCTATTCTTTTCTAAAAATTTCACAAAAAAATACTATACAGGGCCTCCCTGGTGGTGCAGGGGTTAAAGTTTCAGCACTATTGAGCTATTCCCAGTCACTGCAGCATGAGTTCGATCCCCGCCAGGGAGCTGACCCACATGGCGCAGCAGACCTCTCTCATCTTGCTCACTGCTCCCCTCAGCAGTGTATTTCAGTAGATTCACCAGTTCTGTTCCCCACTCTCTCTGGTAAATCTTCTCACCCCCCACACCTCTGGCTTACACCCCAGTTCTTATATGCATAAATAAAAAAATCTTAAAAAAATGAAACAAATAAAAAGATACTGCACTATGTCAACTGACAGAAGCTCATACACAAATTTCCCTGTGGCAGTAGCAATAGTCCTGTTTTTTGTTTAGGTTTCTGTACCTGGATAGAACGGCCCTCTTTGGTGCCAGGTTCCTGGTCTATATGGACCTTTACCTGGATCAAATTAGGTTTTCTTCTGGAAGGACAAAGAATGACTCTTGTTGGGCCTCCCTAGGGGCGCAGCACTTAAGCGCTGCGCAGTGAAGCTGTTGGCAGCGGCGACATGAGTTCGATCCCCGGCATGGGAGATTCCCACATGGCACAGCAGACCTCTCTTGCCTCGCCTGCTGCTCCCCTCAGCAGTGTGTTTCTGTCCATCTGCCTGTCCTGCTCCCCACTCTGTCTCTGGTGAACCCTCTTGCTGCCCCACACCTCTGGCCTACACCCCAGCTTGTATGCATAAATAAATAAATCTTTAAAAAAAATGACTCCTGTTCATTAAACCTAATGTTTTTCTCCTCCACAAAGTGATTCATATTCCAATAACGACTATTTCAATACCTATATATTTCACCACTTTTAGCTTCCATGAGTGAGTGAAGCAGGTAAAGAAAAAGGAGTAATATTTCTGATGACCACTGGTCTCCTACTTCCAGTTTGAGAAGCTGCAAACCTTCAGACACAGTCAAGCATGGCCAGAATTCTGGACTTTCTGAGACTACATACTAAGCTTTCCTTATAGCAGTGCTGCTTTTACAAGAGGCTTGTGACAGAAGTCTAATTATTTCGAAACAAATGCTATACCTCAGGCTTCAGAGGATGATCTGCCCTAGAATATTTTAAATGTACTCTTACAACAAAAACAATTCAAATGAATGTTTAAATCATCATTCCCTCTGGATGAATTCTTTAAGAATAAAATTCAAAATTGGCTGTTCCTGCATTATCTGAAATGAAAAACATTCTTAGAATAATCAAACACAATCAGTTCCTTCCAACAGAATTTTTTAACTACCTCCTCAAAAGATGTTGAGGTTAATTATACTAGATAATGACTCTCAGAAAAAAAAATCTGCAGCAAAGGACCAGGAAGTCTACCTGGACACTGCCTGCGATTTTCTAGTATAATCCCACTACAAACACCTAGAATTTGAAGTTAAAGTCTTCCAAATATTGATAAACTAAGGAATCAATTTGGGGACAGAAGTCTATGAAAACTACGTAGATTACTAGATAGGTCAGTATGCTTGAAAGTATACTAGTGCCAGTGTAAAGAATCTTTGCAGATATATTTTTCTGGGAGTTCTTGGTCAACTGCAGCCATTTACTTACCTCATAGCTTTAGGCAATTCTCAAGAGTTCTCAGAGCTTCAACTGTAAAATGATTTAAAATATGAATGCAAGTATATTCAAATATAAGGGAATTCAACTTTGTAGTTACACAACATGCACCACAATTGAATTTGGGGTGTCATTTTCAATGAGGATAGACCCACAGCTAAAATTATATTTCTATCTCTGATTTTCAGAAAATTGTTTTTGCTAAACATCATATAATAGATAACTATACAATAAATGTCAAGTACTAACAAACTGTGAGGTCATGGGAGTTTAGTAAGATTAGCTTATAAAGGATTTTCCTTTTCCAAAAAGGATTCATCATCAAAAAATAGGGTCTTAGAGCCCAAACACACAAACCATTTGTTTATAAATTAAAGAGTTTTAAGGAAAAAACGTAAATACAAAATGATGATGAAAATATCTAGCTCACTAAGTTGTGGATATTATAATAAACTACACAACTTACAGGTTTGTACAAACTGTGATTTCTCAAATAATTGTAAGATGTTGCTTACTGAATGGAATTGAAAAAAAAAAGTAAGGCTTAAATGGTCATGAAATGCTCTATAACTTGTTACATGGTAGCTAGAAACAATTAATTCCATGAAAAAACATAAATCCACCCTCAATATCAATTAAGAAACAATCCCCAGAGTATCCTATGCCAGAGAGGAAGAATCAGGTTTATAATGTGGACTGAGATAAGCCATGTTGCCAAGAAATATGAAAGTATACCATTCACACAGATAGTATTATGAAATACTCCTGGAAGTCAAAATTAATGTAACATTTGTAAATCCTGGGCAGAGAATTTGTTTCTTGCTAGATTTGTTTCTTGCCTCCAGCTCTCATAGTTGTTGCCAGTCAAAACACTTATTCAAAACACTAAAGATCTTGGATCCATAGATATAAGTACATTTTTAATTCCATGTTATAGTATGAATTCAACCTTCTAAACCCAAATGTTAAGCAATAAATACATAAACTAGAAGCTGATATAAAGACTAAATAATGAACAAATGTTTTATTACCTGTGGTTGTTGCTTCTCTAGAGATATTAAGGATGTTTAACCTATAGCTCTATTAGAAAATAAAACCAGGATCAACATGGTGGTAAAGGGAAGCTAGTATCAACTCTCCCAAAAGAAAGGCCGCCGATAAAGTGACATCAGCCAAACCCAGAGAAGATCCAGAAACGCTACATAAATCTAACACCCTCATGGGTGAGTAGAACTTGGAAAGAAGCTAAAACAAACCATAAAGTTTATAGAAGAAAAAATAGGCAAAACTCTACATGACATACATCTCAGCAAAATCTTTAAAACCACTTCCCCCATAGCGAAGGAAGTGAAAGAAAAGATAAACAGCTGGGACTACATCAAACTAAAAAGCTTCTGTACAGCAAAAGAGACAATAATTAAAACAAACAGACAACCTACTAATTGGGAGAAGATCTTTGCACACAACACAACCGATAAAGACTGATAACAATAATCTACAAAGAGCTCACACAACTCAAAAAAAAAAAAAAAAAACAAAGCCAACAATCCAGTCAAAAAATGGGCCGAAGAGCTAAAAAGACACTTCTCCAAAGAAGAAAAGCAAATGGCCAACAGGTACATGAAAAAATGTTCAACATCACTTATAATCAGGGAAATGCAAATTAAAACCACAATGAGATACCACCTCACCCCAGTGAGAATGGCGCACATTAATAAAACAGGCAACAACAACTGTTGGCGAGGATGTGGAGAAAAAGGAACTCTACTACACTGCTGGTGGGAATGCAAATTGATCCAACCACGATGGAAAGCTGTATGGCTTTTCCTCAAACTGCTAGAAATGGAACTTCCATATGACCCAGCAATACCACTACTGGGAATATACCCAAAAGACACGAAAACACTAATCCGAAAGGATACATGCTCCCGCATGTTTATTGCAGCACTGTTTACAATAGCTAAGGTATGGAAACAAACCAAATGCCCAAAAATAGATGACTGGATCAAGAAGATGTGGTACATATACACAATGGAATACTATTCAGCATTCAAAAAAGACAAACACATGCAATTCTCAGCAACATGGATGGACCTAGAGGGGATCATGATCAGTGAAATAAGCCA